>BQKZ01002821.1:8458-32148 GCA_036244855.1 Temnopleurus reevesii | reverse complement strand
CTCCATCGGGGCCTAAAAGAACTTGTATGTCATCTACCCTGCTTGCCAAGTTGAGGTTCATTCCCTGTAAGGATAGAAGATAAAAGACTTAATAAGACGTGTTGTTCAAAAGTTGCAATTGATCGCAAATAAACTGCAAATCAGTTGCAAATTATACACACATTTTCATTCGCGCATAATGTGCGCTTCTAGACATGTATGAAAGAATGATTTTGATTGGCACGTTCTGATCAACATGGTCTCCAATTATTTGGTTTGTATGAAATGATATCTGGACAAAATATATGATTTTCCTTTCATAGATGAACAATGACAGACAGCTTCAAAATTGCCATCAAGCTAGCTGAGTAACCCAAAAGATGCAGAGTACATTGAATATTAGTTAGAGAATAATTTGATTTAAATTCTATTCACTTGATAGCTGATTATTTAATGCAGATTGCAAAATTCATGATTTTGAGAAGGAATTCTTGATATATTTGGATGCTTGCTGTCACAACGAATTACACTATGGTTACATCATAATGGATACCACTTCGAATTGTGATATTTGAGGACATTTCTGATTCATTTCCCCTACCCCTTCATCTCGGATCGTGATCCAATTTGATCCATCGTCCTCATAGCATGTTTTTTATTGGTGGACGGAGGCATGTTAACTGATTGCGCATAAATTATGCGCGAATTAGTTCGTCAGTTATCAGATGTGAATTAATTTTCTACCGTCCACAAGCCTCTGTCCATCAATTTTGAAAACCCACTATAACCACTCCAAAAACTTACCTAAATGTTTTATAGTTAATTGATAAATCTATGTAGGAAATAACACATGTGGTGGAAAATAACACATAAAACTCACTGCAATTTCAAGACGTTGGTTGCTGCTATCATAAATTTGGTTTGTTTCGCTGAATTGATAATACTCAGGGTTATTGAAGTACTCTATTAATCCGCGATCAATGATGGATCCATCAAAGTCAAAGGTCAAGTTGGCCGTCATTACGTCATCGGTAGCTCTTTTTCTTCTCGTGGAGCCGTCGGGAAATGGTGGCGTTGGGCAGATGAGAGTCGTGTCCGTTCCATTGCAGAGCTAGTGAAGCAAGAAATATAGTTTTATGGAAAATGCATGAACAAGTACATATGAGTAGATATGGGGGTGTTGTTCAAAAGTTGCATTTGATCGCAAATCAACTACAAATCAGTTGCAAATTGTAATGCACATTTTCATTCGCAGGACACGCATGAAACAATGATTTTGATTGGCGCTTTTGGATCAACTGCAACTTGCGATCAATTGCAACTTTTGAACAACACCCGCATAGTTCGATAAGTTTACTGTTACATTTAAATGACTACTTGTAAAAAATGTTCTTTTTTCAATCTTTGGAAAATATGACCATAATTTCTGTCCCTCACTACCCTTCTATCCACTTTCATTGCATAGATATCCTACATGCATTCAGTGAATCTTTAATTTCTATATATATATATTATTGTAAGAAGTGATTTTACTTAATGACCATCATGAATATTTCACATGATCATTCTCAGGGCTTTAAAAAAAGGGCATCTCTAGTCACCAAAACAGACATTGTCAGTGAATACATAAACAAACGGATAATTGAACATAAAATGGGTATGACAATGTCTCCATTTCAATCCAGTATACATCAAAACTGCTATCAGTAGGATGGAACAGTGAGAACAATGAAACCAGGCCTAATTAGGCATTAGAAACTTGGTATGCCCAAGAAAAATCTGGCAGTTATTAAAAGCAGGAAAACAAATCAGACATTATATAGGAAAGTTATACATATTTAAACGACTGGAAGAAGCTTATTAGATCTTATTGTTTTAGAACCTCAATTTTTAAATATTTTCTGTCGATATATACATGGTCACATATACATTGATTGATTCAACCATTTAAAATGTAAGCATTTATGGAGTAAAACAGATTTCAAACAAAATCAGTTACAGTAAGTTTACTGACAGGAAGTGCAGTGAATGCCGTATAGTAATTTATGGAAACCACTGTTCAATCATTATCATGAAAATATTCATGACTTTCTTATTTATTGTAGGATTTACTTCAAACTTTTGTTACCCGTTTGTCTGATTTTCATGGGTCAGACCTAGTCTTTAAGTGCAGAAAATCATCCAGGTCATTGGGCATTCTTATAAGAACATCAAGAAAGGGGGTCTGACCATTTTCTGACCTACAATCTAGGCTATGCTTTTGGCGATATTTGATACATCTATTTACTAAAAAATTGTATGGTACACCAGGAAATTTTTAATAATTTATTTGCTGTTTCAAGACAACATTATTCTATTCATCAACAAGCACAAAAAGGCAAATTCTATGAATAACTACATTTTCTTTTTTTTCGGGGGGGGGGGGGGATCATACCTCAAAATTTGAATCATCTGTTGTGAGTGATCTGATGACGATCTTTTTCTCTTGGACCAGATCAAATCGCTCTCCAGTTAACTCAATATCCGTTCCACCTCTAAAGTAATAATAGGAAAAGAATGTACAAATTAAAATTTAGTTGCAGAGATGACAGACTTTGAAAATTGTTAAATCAAAATGTCAATCACCCAAAAACCAAATCAGATGTTTTCTCATAAGAGAAAGTACAATAGCAATAACCATAAATTTTTACTATGAATATTTGGCTCAGATGCTTGGTGAGTCATATATCAATTTTTTTTCAGCATGGATATTCCAGAAAGT
Organism: Temnopleurus reevesii; assembly: GCA_036244855.1. NCBI lineage: Eukaryota > Metazoa > Echinodermata > Echinoidea > Temnopleuroida > Temnopleuridae > Temnopleurus > Temnopleurus reevesii. The sequence continues at coordinate 29,408 of BQKZ01002821.1, read as the reverse complement.
TGCCATTTCTGTAGCTGTATAAAAAAAAGTGATAAAGGCCACCACACACGACACAACTATCAGTCATATATGATCTTACGATCATGCGACCAGATCGTAAGACCTGAAATCATACACTATGCTACACACATCGCGCAGATCAAAGTGCCAATAGCGACGTCTTAACATTAATTACTTAAAAGCTACATGTGTGCATTCGGCAGTACGGAGCGCAATAAATCAAAATTTTAACATTAAAAAAAAACTTTGTCATCTTTGACAGTGTTATAAAAAATTAAGAAATTTATTCGCGTTTCAGCTAATGATTTTTATGCATTTAGCATCAAATAACAAAACATCGGCATTTTAGAGAGCTATTTCGATGTGACGCTGTTGTATATGAGTGGGAGGCTGTGCCTCTCCGTGGGGTGCTGAGAGCTTGGAGAGGTGATATACGACCTTAAAAAGATTCAACATGGTAAAATTTTGAGACCTCAGATGCAAGGTTAAATCATTAGACCTGCGACCAGTTTACTGATGTAATATCCATGGTCTTAAGGTCGTACGACTGAAAGTCCATATAGTTAGCGGTGGCCTGTAAATGTATGACAAGGATTAATGTTCTTTGAGAGTAAAAATGAGCACAGAGCCAAGGATTACAGAAAAAAAGTGTGTCAGCGACAACCAATTTTGATAACTGTTTTACATTCATATGTCAAAAGTTAAATTGTCTGACTTAAACAACCAAAGCAGGAAATATTACAAAGAAATTCCTTGTACATAGTAAAATTCACAATACATACGCAATAATGGCAGTTGTCCTGTCGATATCAGCAATTACTGGGTTTGGTACGTAGGTATATTGGTAGTCTTCAAATATCTTCTCTACTCCATCAAACGTCATTGTTAATGGCACAGAAACCTGTTCATTTTCTAGTATGCTGGTTGTCATGCAGGTTGCAACAGATTCTTCAATAGAACTGGAAAAAAAATCATACATTCATCGATATAATTCATATTTTTGCTAAATAAATTTGTCTCTATCTATCTATCTTTCTATCTATCTATCTATCTATGATAATAGTTATAACCATAAAGTACTATGAAGAATATCAAAATTGATACTTTAACATTACAGTTCTGAATACATGGAAAGATTTGTGCCTTATCGCTTGAGCACTCTGATGGTTTAGCTGCTGTGACACTGGCCTTCTAACCCAGAGGTTGCAGGTTCAAATCCCACTCAGGTACTGTGATTTTTTCCCCTGCATCAGAGCATTTTATCACATTGCTCAAGCAGGATTAACCCTATTATTGGTTGTATGATGCATTTGAGACATAATAAATGAATCTCTTCAACTAAATAGCTACATGACTGAACTTAAATGTTATATATCTTTTGACAATGAGGGTAATTATACGTAAGTGCCCTATGTGCCATATGAGAAATATCATTATATTAAATATTATTTTTATTGGGAAAAATAATATACTCCCTTGTTTACAAAATGTAGTGGCTATTGATGGATTGAATAGGGTGCTATGTAACAGCTAATAACAAATAAAAAGGCATTTTATAAAACTTAACTTTAAAACTGATTCAAATTTAATTTAGTGACATTTCATGTATTTACTACATGTACCTGCTATTGATGGAATCTGTTTTGATACTCTATTTGTTGCCATTGTTATTTTGAAAACATAAACAAAATTTGAATCCACAAGTAAACAAGGCTGATTGCAAGAAAGGGTCTAAGCCATTTCCTACTTGATATGCCATGCTAGATTCTTATCTATACATGTACCTGAACAGCAAACAATAAACTTCAAGATATCCATGAAGATCTTTAGCAAAATTAGTACAGCTAACGTAATTTCTTACAACTGGGCCCAGACATATTGCATATCACTCACATGTCTTCACATACTGCATCTCCAAATCTGGCTGTGATATTCCTTCCAGTATTCAGGTAAGTCCCACTAATTGTGATTTGCGTACCTCCTGCCGCCTGTCCCTCTGTTGGATCAAAACCTCCAATCTCAGGAATCTGATCAAAGAAATGGTATCAATTAGTTTGATAAAAATAACCTAGATAATATATACAGAGCATTAATGTTCATCGTCTGCAAAATTTCTTTGTTTATATCCTTATCTACATTTAATTTTATATCAGAAACACACTTGTGATAAAAGACCCTAAGACACAAAAATTTAACATTACATAAAATCTGAAAGAACAATTATCTTCATAAGAATATTAATGTCTTAACAGATTACCATTATTATTGGTGTACTTATGATTTACAATAGCTAGAAAAGTCATATCAATGGTGAATTATATTTTAGATTTATGTTTTTATATTCCATGCCTAAATGTTTGATAACCAGGGTTGTGATTCATAAAGATGCTCTTAGATCTACCCATGACTCTACGAATGACTGGTGACCCTTTCTCATGGTGATCATTGCCAAGGGTCATCAATGAGCGCAGGAAAGGGTCACCAGTAATTGTACATTCGTGCATACCTCTACAAACTTTATGAAACACAACCCTGGAAGATTTTTTTAAATATATTTATCCTTCATGACACAAAAATATATATCAAATCTAAATTTATAATTACCATATGGAATTACTATGAAGAGTATTATGCAATTGCATTTTATTACATTTAGTTGTAATTTTCATGTATGGAAACTGCCAAATGACATATTTATCACCATTTATGCAGTATTGTAATCCACTCACTCTGTACTGAAATTGTGCCTGGCTTTCACCGGTCTTATTTGAGTCACCTGACATCACTGTGATTTGAATGAGGTTTGATACCTGCTTGGTAGAAACACTGGTCAAACAGCTCACACTGTATGGACATTAAACATGGAGTGAAAAAAAAACATGCATCAAGGAAAATATATTCCATTTTATCATAGAATGCTTGTCAAGCTTGTGTTGTGTTATGCTTAATTTATAATTGCAGAGATAGATAGATTAGAGGTCTGTTATATAAAGGATGAAATGGAGCTTACATTAAATAGTGATCGTATGTCTATGGCAAAATGTGTACAATAGAGATACGATTGATTTTCAATGGATTACATCTCTTTTATGATACAGACCCCTGTATGGGCAGTTCCATAAATTGGTCCATCTTTTTGACATCGGAATCCAAATTTCGACCATACCATAGATGTAGATGGTCTTTTTCGATGGGATTAATTTGTTTGCACTGAACAGTTACATTAAGAAATAAAAATAATGTAGAAATTTCATTGGATCTCAAATCCACGCAGCACACTTCAGTAGCAAAGTTTCAAAACTTTTCTCGTAATAAATGTTGGTTCTCTCTCTATCTACACACAAAATAGCTCTATTTAATAAAAGAGCCATTTGTATTCTGTATCATTTGATCATGATAAGGTAAATGTAACTCGAGAGACGCAGAATGAGACTACATGGTATGAGGCACCAGCTGCTAATAAAACGATAAACGAACATTTTTTCTTCAAATTCGTGTCGGCTAAAAATTGGGTAAAATCCATGATGCTGAATATAAACCAAATATTTTTAGACTTAGAATAAGATGATTGACAAATTAATTTATAGAATTTTTTCTTCAAATGTAAGATAAGCTATAGAGGTCTCATTAGTATAATAATTGTTATTTCTATTATTACTATTTTTGTTATTATCATTACTATATCATCATAATAGTATTATGATCATTATCATTATTACTATTATTATCACTGTGAGCAGAAGGGACCATGGGTCTTGAACAAAGTAGACAACTTCATTCAAGTATTCACAGTAGCTCAAAGGACATACACTGAATTTCCTTCCCTCTTATTGTGTGGAGAAATGTGAAACAGGCATCGCACTATGAATAGAGAGGTTAGATTCAGTTTTGTTTTCATGAGGCTCTGGTAAAGGCTTGAGAAAAAGTTGTTCACTTTGTCCAAAATCATTTGTCCCTTCTGCCAACTGCGTTTTTATAATGGAATATACCTCTGTCCTGGTTGATAGTAGCTCGCCATATCAGCACTCAATTCACATTCCAAGTTTCCAATAAGAACTTCCAAAACGTCATCAAACTCAACTCCAATATCAGTTCCTCTGATGTCCAGTCTTGTACGGCCATTGACAGGACCAGCCATGGGGTCGAACTTGAATAAAAGTTTTGAAGTTGCACGATAACGCTTTCAATGTTTCAATCACATGTTTATTTGCATTTTTAATCATAATTTCCAGATTATTCTGTGATTTATAAGGTCATTTTTTAATCATTTTTTGGCATTTGAAAGCATTCTTTTGTAGCAGTAATCACTTTCTCTTTCTTGAGAAATTTTTATTAGTCAGGTCGAGAGATTATACCTTTTTTCATTGATTGTATCCGTGAATTAAACAGTCCGCAAAAATGTTCATGGACTAACCAACCGCGAAAAAATAATACCGCGAAATTATCCCGCTATACCATATATGATTTTCAATTTTCCAGGTGTATTACCGTGGACTAAAATGATTTGTTCTGGTACATGATGGTCATGAATATAGAATACCAGAGGATAATTAAATGTCCATTGAGACGGGCGCAACACATTGAAGTTCTGCATTCATAGAAATCTATAGATTTTAGTAATAAAAATAATAATCATAATAAGCATTTAAACACACCATTTCTCTAGTCACCTATTCAGAGGCACAAGACAAATTATATAATATTATTAACTGGCCATAGCATAGCGGCCATGTTGGCACTTTTGCATTTTTAAAGGAATAAATTCTTGCCGGTACCCATTCATCTCACCTGTGTTGAGTGCAGCACAAGAAGCGAAAGTCGGTAGAAAAATAGGAAATATGATTTTGGGTTGGTATCTCTCTGTCTATTAAAAATATTCTTCCTGCTTCTACATCGCAGAACCTCAATTCTGAGTTACTGTATTCCAAATCTTGCATAATAAATTTCTTACATCTGTTATACGTGGTGCGTCGCACATTTCTGTTTGACTCTGGTTGAGAAAATCGCTATTCTGACAAACTTCGCTCTGGATAACATTGCAATCACTGCCACACCAGCCACAATTCAAGTTGGGTGGAGTTGTAATGGGGGATAGACATCGGCTGCAACTTCCACCGTTAACTGAACATTTGTACAAGGTCACTGTTATCAAAGAGAAAAAAAGTCACATTCAATTTCATTAATTTAAATTGATATGAGTTATACTGGAGATTATGCACAATATTTTTTACAATGTCTCCCCATTCCCAAACCCCCAATCAATATCTTCAACTTTGAAAAAAAAATGAATCATCAGCATTTTNGCTAAAGCCAGGGTAATAATAATGTAAAGCGCCTTGAGCACTCAGCAGAGTGGATACGTGCGCTATATAAATTGCATCTATTATTATTATTATTTGTGTATGAGGAGAAAAGAAGAAAACGAGAAGGCGACTTGTACAAACTCGGCAAGGTGGGTGGTGGACTCTAACAAAATCGCCTCGCCGCCGTGTTAAAGATGTGGAAAGAGGGCAACTTGTACAAGCTTGTCTTTATGTTGCACATATAAGCTTCTGTAGGCCTCGCCAAGGCGCCTTGTACAGCATGAGAATGCAGGGAGGTGTCTTGTGTTGGACGAGAAAGCGAGAAGGCAGCTTGTAAAAACTCTCTATGGCATTGCACATATAGACTTCGATAGGGCTGTAGTAGTTTCAGAAGTGTGCGCCCTTCTAGTATGATTACTTACCGTGACAGCTGGTAGGTTCTCCGTAGGCCCTGAAACTTTGGTTCCATTGATGTCTCCCACTGAAGGCCGTTTGGCTGGTAGTTCGCATAGTAGCATATCTTCACTTAAAGAATCAACGTCACACACTCCATCGGGGCCTAAAAGAACTTGTATGTCACCTACCCTGCTTGCCAAGTTGAGGTTCATTCCCTGTAAGGATAGAAGATAAAAGACTTAATAGGACGTGTTGTTCAAAAGTTGCAATTGATCGCAAATAAACTGCAAATCAGTTGCAAATTGTAACACACATTTTCCTTCACGGATAATATGCGCTTCTAACTAGACGTGCATGAAACAATGATTTTGATTGGCATGTTCCGATCAACTTCAACTTGCGATCGATTGCAACTTTTGAATAACACCCCCTTACAAATATAGTGACAAGGCCTAAAAAAATATTTGATTGCCCTCCAATGCTATTCTGGACAAGAATAGCGTCCGTAGGTTGGAAGAACAAAAATTAAAATTAATATTATTCAGGCACAATTCACAATCACGCAATTCATGAGGAAAGTAAAAGCATCTGAAAATTATTTTGCAGGTTTCAGTTCACTTGTGTATCTATAGTTTTACAGCGGTTTTTCACTTTTTGTGAAAAGGAAAAAAGAAGTTCAGGTCGGCCCATTTTCAGAGGGTCTGAAACCAAACATTTTCTTGCCTTTCCATGTAAACTGCTGAATAAAAAAATCACAATATTCTCCTGGTCAATACATTTCACTCTTTGAGCAGAAGCCTGGGAACCCATCTATGCTTATGTGTTTTTCAAAGAAGTTTTATATGTTGAAAGTGTAAAATCGTTATTTGACATCTGACTAAATATTCTGTTGAATGAAGAATATAAGACAGATTTAACATTTAACTTCCTAGGCAATCATTTAAAACTCAATCAGCTCAATAGATCACTCAATCAAGTGAAGATCGTGGACTCAATTCTATTAAATACTATCAAATTTGGTAAGGGATCTCTAACAGTATTAATATGAGATCGAATTGAAATGGGCTCCAATTATTTGGTTTGTATAAAATGATATCTGGACAAAATGGATCATTTTCCTTTCATAAATAAAGAATGACAAACAGCTTCAAAATTGCCATCAAGCTAGCTGAGTAACCCAAAAGATGCAGAGTAAATTGAATATTAGTTAGAGAATAATTTGATTTCAATTCTATTCGCTTGATAGCTGATTTCTATTTAGTGCAGATGGAAAAATTCATGATTTTGAGAAGAAATTCATGAGTGGAGGCGCCGTAGTGTAGTGGTTCTGACTCTCGCCTTTCAACTAGAGGGTCGAAGGTTCGAATCCCACCTATGGCGTCAATTTCCTTGAGCAAGAAATTCATCCACATTGTGCTGCACTCGACCCAGGTGAAGTAAATGGGGACGGCAGGAAGAAATTCCTTGTAATGCGGAGCGCCGTAATGGTTGCCAGCTAGAGCAGGGTAATAGTGAGTGTAAAGCTTTCAGCGCCATGAGCACCGATAAGGTGGACCTGTGCGCTATACAAGTAGCCATCATTATTATTATTATCATTATTATATATTTGGATGCTTGCTGTCACGAGGAATTACACTATGGTTACATCATAAGGGATACCACTTGAAATTGTGATATTTGAGGACATTTCTGATTCATTTCCCCTACCCCTTCATCTCGGATCGTGATNTAATAAAAGAGCCATTTGTATTCTGTATCATTTGATCATGATAAGGTACATAGAGATTACATGGTACCGGTATGAGGCACCAGCTGCTAATAAAACAATAACAAACATTTTTTTTCAAATTCATGTCAGCTAAATATTAGGCACAATTCGTGATGCTGAATGTAAAGCAAATATTCTTTAAATTATAGTAAGATAATTGACAAATTAATTCATAGAATTTCTTCTTCAAAAGAAGATAAGCTGTAGAGGTCTTATTAGTATAATAATTGTTATCATCATTTCTATCATTACTATTTTTCATTATTATTATTATCATCATTATTATTATCATTATTATTATCATTATTATTATCATTGTTATTATCATCATTAGTATTATGATCATTATCATTATTACTATTATTATCACTGTGAGCAGAAGGGACAAAGGGTCTTGGACAAAGTAAACAACTTCATTCAAGTATTTGCAATAGCTCAATAGACACAAAAAGGTTTTCCTTCCCTCTTAATGTGTGGAGAAATGTCAAACAGTCATTGCACTGTAAATAGAGAAGCTAGCTTCTTTTGTGTTCATGAGGCTATTGTAAAAAGGCTTGAGAAAAAGTTGTTCACTTTGTCCAAAATCATTTGTCCCTTCTGCCCACTGTGTTTTTATAATGGAATATACCTCTGTCCTGGTTGATAGTAGCTCGCCATATCAGCACTCAATTCACATTCCAAGCTTCCAATAAGAACTTCCAAAACGTCATCAAACTGCACTCCAATATCAGTTCCTCTGATGTCTAGTCTTGTACGGCCATTAACAGGACCAGCCATGGGGTCGAACTTGAATAAAAGTTGCACGATAACGCTTTCAATGTTTCAATCACATGTATATTTGCATTAATTTTTCTAATCATAATTTCCAGATTATTCTGTGATTTATAATTTATAATTCATGATTTATAATCACTTTCTCTTTCTTAAAAAATCTTTATAAGTCAGGTCGAGAGATTATACCTTTTTTTCATTGATTGTATCCGTGAATTCAATAGTCCGCAAAAAATGTTCATGGACTAACCAACCGTGAAAAATGAACACCGTGAAATTATCCCGCAATACCATGATTTTCAATTTTCCAGGTGTGTTACCGTGGACTAAAATAATTTGTTCTGGTACATGATGGTCATGAATATACAATACCAGAGGATAATTAAATGTTGTCCATTGAGACGGGCGCAACGCATTGATGTTCTGCATTCATAGAAATCTATAGATTTTAGTAATAAAAATAATAATTATAATAAGCATTTAAACACACCATTTCTCTAGTCACCTATTCAGAGGCACGAGACAAATTATATAATATTATTAACAGGCCATAGCATAGCTGCCATGTTGGCACTTTTGCATTTAAAGGAATAAATTCTTGCCGGTACCCATTCATCTCACATGTGTTGAGTGCAGCATAAGAAGCGAAAGGCGGTAGAAAAATAGGAAATATGATTTTGGGTTGGTATCTCTCTGTCTATTAAAAATATTCTTCCTGCTTCTACATCGCAGAACCTCAATTCTGAGTTACTGTATCCCAACTCTTGCATAATAAATTTCTTACATCTGTTATACGTGGTGCGTCGCACATTTCTGTTTGACTCTGGTTGAGAAAATTGTTATTCTGACAAACTTCGCTCTGGATAACATTGCAATCACTGCCACACCAGCCACAATTCAAGTTGGATGGAGTTATGTTGGGGGATAGACATCGGCTGCAACTTCCACCGTTAACTGAACATTTGTACAAGGTCACTGTTATCAAAGAGAAAAAAAGTCACATTCAATTTCATTAATTTAAATTGATATGAGTTATACTGGAGATTATGCACAATATTTTTTAAAATATCTCCCCATTCCCAAACCCCCAATCAATATCTTCAACTTTGAAAAAAAAATGAATCATCAGCATTTTAAAAGTACATATTCTCAACTCATGAAGCAGATTTGAAAAAAAAATAAGGAATAATAATAAATAGAGAAAAACCCATCATTGAAAAAATATTTGTTATTTGTTTAATACATTTTGAGCTGCATACATTTTTAAACACAAAATAATGAACGGATGAAACATTTTGACCTTATTACTCAACATTACAAGCTTGAAGAGAATCTCAACATCATTTATTTTTGAGAGAAGAGTTATTAACAGCTTACCTTTTGTTTCTGATGGTTCATCTATGCTGTTCTGACCGTTCCATAGTACAGAGACACTTACATTCTTCTGCAGAATATTTTCATTGTATGTGTACTGGAGACAAATATAACAGAAGAAAATGTTATCAAATGTCTACCCCCAAAAATAATATTTTTTCAACAGGAGCAGAAACAAAAAAAAATAACATAACATATTTTGAGAACATTTTGTTTTCTCCGCTCCTTGAGAGTGTGATAATTCCGGGGTGGGTTCCTCTTAAATCTCTCATGAGAGCTTGGGGGAGGAATGGGGAGATTACAAAGACAAAATCCAATTTCTTAGGTAACAATAGACTACAGACCACTCCAGAACGGTGGGAGAATTGGTTAAGACGAATAGAGTTTCTGGTGGTAATGTGTGTAGAGAGGGAATTCGCATTCATTTTCTACATGATGCAGTGTGCTTTTGAAGAAAACAACTCATAGTTTTATTTTTGCGATAATTAAGACATTTCTAAGTGGATTACATTCAAACAAACTATGAACATGCTCTAATTTGCTCTTGAAGAACTGTATTACCATGAAATTTTTACTACAGCTCATTATACATGCAGAGTGGAAATTTTTGCTAGGCCAAGGCCGCAAAATCTGCGAAAATAACTCAACCGCGAAAATTTGAGCTTATACAGAACCAACAAACTATGTATCACGCGATTGTTATCTAGGGGTAATTACCTGTCTCTCATTGCAAAGAATGTAGCTGTCATTGAAGATTGTGCTGGATACTCTCTCGTCTCTTCCCTCGATGTGAAGGATACAATCATAGGTCACACTCTAAAATGGAAGAAATTGTAGAACAAGATAAGATATTATGTGAAACATTGGTTGAAGATGATACTGTACAGTCATGTGAATCAAACATCACAGAAATCTAAAAATTGACTGAAAGGAACCAGAATTTCATTTTTACCTTACACTGTACTTTCCATGATGACAAAAATTGTTATTATATTCAAAGACACCATATCCATACTTTCCCAAAGATGGTCCCCTTTTCTCGACATTTACGATCTTACGCAACTGTTGAGACTAAATTTGCGACAACCAAGTATGCGGTCTTGACGCTACGTTTAAATTTGGCTGAATTAGGGTTAAACTGCAGTTGTAGGCGCACTCGTAAAAGGGGATTCTAAGTATGCGAAATATAACACCTTTTGTGAGTGACAATAGCTAATGGCTATTTTACAGAATTATCAGAAGACAACAGATGAAAAAATGAATAGAGAGAGAGTGTAAATTGTGCCAAAATAAAATGCTTAATGTAAAATAGAATGCTAGATGGAAAATAGAATGCTAAATGCAAAATACTTTAGACTCAAACTCTCCCCCTTTTGGCAAAAGATCTTCCGCTTTGTGTCCATTTTCACAAAATCTCCAGGTCTCCAACTAATTTGAATTTCTCCAACTTTAAACATGTGGTTGTCTCTTTTCCCCTCCATTTTAAACACAACTATAACAAAATGGGTGTAAATCAAACTATTTCCTCCAATATATTCCTTTCACCAAAAACCTAAGAGAGCAGCAGAGAGCTTTTATAATCATTTGGTAGTTGTATTTTCAAGAGAATCTCACATTGGGGTTGGAGTGTCTGAACAAATGAGGGCCCTGAATTAAGTCCCAAATACGTCCTCCTGATTGGTTGAAAATGGAGCTGCGTTAAATCTTCTTACTTGCGTTTAAACGCAACTTTTTAAGCGATAGGGCCCAGATAAAATAATAAAATGCAGCTTCCACATACCTCAGTAGGTAGATTACGTGCAGATAGTGAGTAAGCAGAATCAACTCCAACTGGTATGAAAAAGTCCTCAGTTGTTCCAAGCAGCTGAGGACAATATTCCTGTCCTTGGTTTCCAGATCCATTTGGGTTCTAAACAAAAAATTACACAATCATGAATACCAGGCAAGAAATGAAAACTAGCATTTGAATATGCAACATTAAATTCAGTGTAATAATTTTGCATGGTTAATAACATCGCTGTTCATAGAAGGCGAACACAAAAATTATGTCCCAAAGGAATGGAATAAAATTGGGAGTAACTGTCACTCCAATAAAGATGCAATAGCTGGTTAAGTTCCCATAGAGCAAAATAGATTTAATCACTTAGGAATTGCTTTAGTTTAAAGCAAAATTTGAATCATGAACCTTGGACAAAAAGTTTCTTACATTCTCTCCAAGGACGACAGTCTGGCATGTGCCGCTATCATCTGTACATCTATTCTCGTAAACACACCAGTCGCATGGGTAGGCGCTTGATACACAAGATGTACATCTAAAAGAGATAGGAAAAAGTCATTAAGAATTAACCAATCGATTTTTCACTAATATATTGTTTTTTCACAAATCTGAACTAAAGGGTACAAAAGCTATGATGGAAGTTCTGCATTCAAGGAATGCTAAACGAAAATTATCCAAAATAAATATGAATAAAGCATCTATATCTTTTGTGTAGATACTACCAGGGGATGTTGCGATTAATTGTAAGTCGCAGTTGATCTGCAGCCGTCATTAAAAACCATTGTTTCATTCTTGTGTTTTTAGGAGCGCAGACCATACACTAAAGAAAATGTCTGATTCAATTTGAAACTGATTTGAGGTTTTCCCTTTTCTATTTTCCTAATAAAACATGTTGGTTTATGCAAATTGTTTGTGACGTTACTAGAGTCATAAAAGCAGATTTTCAAAGCATCTCAGTCAGCAAGAGGAAAATATAAAAGAATTTATCAATTTTAACTGAATACAAACTTAAATTTACTTCGTATATAAAATTACTATTTTGAAGCACTTTTGCTTTGACAAATTTTATTTTACATGGCAACATCTTTTTTTATGGTGATAGTAATGGCAAAATAATTAAGAGAGATATTTTATGATAGAGTCTGAATTTACGAGCTATGGGGGGTGACTGAAACGATTCCTCTGGTACTCAGGCTTTGCTTTTCCAGCCCATCCGGCGGTACTGTGCTTCACGTTTCAATATCATTCAGCATTTGATCTCTCTATTTCATCAACTTAACGTGTTAAGTTATGGCCTGGCGGTATCTGGATTTCCCTCTCAAATCTTTTAAAAAGTATTCTTTTGAATGTTACTTCTGCATTTTTTTAAATTTATTATTAACATGTAATTTTCTGTTTTTTTTTTTTTTTGTTGTATTTTTGTACCTAATGATTTCGAGCTTTGTAACTACTGTTACTGTTATCAATAAAGACATAAATAATACTTTTTTAAATAAATTTAAAAAATAAATAAGCAAAAGAACTTACGATGTAATGCGACTGCAGTCAAAGAAGGTGAAGTCTGTGGTAATGAAGCCAACCTCACTTTCAGTTGAGAAAATAGAAAGAGCCATTCTAACCTCATATGCTGGTAAAATAATTTAAAAAGGGGAAACGTTTTCAAAATCTTCCAAAATCCCTTGAAAGTTACAAAAATTAATGAAAACAAATTGTGAAAACTCCTGACAATAGACATTTTTTTGCAACTCAAAAACTTTCCGAAATTAGGGCAGAGTTGCTTCATATAAAAAAAAATGTAAATTCATAACTCAGAAAAGTGCTGTACTTCCATAAGATATATTCTTGCATTTATTTTGCTTTTACAGATGATAATTCCTCGAAATGTATTCACTGATTTTCTGAATCAGCAAACATACCAATCACTTGAACGCTGCACAGACACAAAGAAACCGTTACCCCATTACGATGTTGTTATACAAACAAAGTCATGAAATCAAGCTGTATGAACTTCAGCTTGATGAAAAACATTTAAGAATGCAAAAAAAGAGCTACTATCAAGATTTAATTCAAGCTTTTTTTAATTGTTTGTCTGATTTTTCTGCTTTAAGTCAAAGCAAGATTTTTTTCTGGCCTAGACCCAGCCATTTATACATTTGTATACTAATATACTGCTACAGACAACAATACATCAACCAATAGTCACACTTGGAGACAGAGCATTTGCATGTGCAGCTCCCAAACTTTGGAATACACTCCCCTTTGATATACGAAATTCATCGTCACTGGTACATGCCATTTATTCAGTGGAATGTCCATGTCCTTGACCTGACAGATAAGTGCCCTATTGCATAAAAAGTTGCGTTTAAATGCAAGTCAGAAAATTTAACGCAACTCTATTTTTAACCAATCAGGAGCGCATATTTGGGACTTGCATTTAATTTTATGAGTTGCGTTTAGATACAACTTTTTATGTAATAGGGCCGAGAACTCATAAAAGCGCAGTTGAATATATTCAAGTACTTTCTGCACTATATAAATGTTATGTTATATTATTCAGTGGGAATCAATTTAAAATCTACCTCCAGCTGGAAATGTAGGAATCTCATCACTGGGAGGCGTTGTGCAAGTCACGGTGTTAACACTGCTAACAGTAGCAAGGTTTCTGAAGGTGTCAAATTCACATTGGTATGCCTCGTTGTTTGCTAGTTCTGGGAGTTGCTGAACTGTGATGTTGATCTAAAATTAAAAAATACAAGATGTGTGTATACATGCAACAAAATTACTTATTCCCCTGACGAAGGAGGCAGGAGCCCCAGAAAATATGGGACATTTTGAATTTTTGGCTTATTAATGCACATGCACATCATAGCTCATTCTCTTTTATTCATATGTCAATACGTGGACTTGTTTGCAACAAAATTGAATATGGAGCATTCTAAGATTTAATACATTCATGGTCATAGCTAGCAAAGGATAAATACAAGAGACTATATGAATTTCTTTGATTTGATTTCCACGACAGTACATACATGTATCGGTAAAAAAAAGAGACTAGCAACTTCCTCAACAAATACTTGCATTAAGTATACACAACAAGCTGTAAGATGCATAATATTTCATACTTTTTTTTTTTAAATATGTTGGTAAAAATCTCATACAAAACGAACTTACTAGCAAAGAATAAGATGAGAAGCAATTCCATGTATGTATAAATTTCAACTTGTGTTAAAAATTGATGCCTTAATAAAGCAGAAAGTGGTAAAATTGAACTTACTTGTTGTTCTGTTTGATCATAAGGTAATTTGTCATCAGGCTTGATTTCGGAAATTTCTACACATTGCAGGGCATTGTAGGAGAGCCATCGTGTTGATAGGTCAGGTAAGGGACAGGCATCGTACCTTGTGCACCTTAGCAATGAATAAAAAAATGACTTTTAAAGATAATATACAGAGAGCTAAAGCATGATATTTCTTACACCAACTCAAGAAGAAATAGTGACATTTATGTCAACTGAATATAACAACTTGAAATAATTTGCAAGTTAAGATAAAGCATCCAAAACTTGGAGAATCATTCCTATTAGTTCTATCATGACTCATACATTCAGACTCCAGAGTTAGGATATGAAAATAATCGAGGCTAAGGGCGCTACAAACCTGCATGCCCAAATGCCCGATGCAACAAAATTGAGAAATCTGGCAAGTAAATTTGACATTTTGTTGAATTTTCTGAAAATAAGAAGAAAATGTGAAATTTTATATACAGAGTGAATGAGAAGTTGTCCGGCATGATTCCTTAAAATTTGCCGATTGCATGAATCCCATCAGCGGCAAGGATCATCATATATCTGTGATTTCGAAAATTCATAACTTTTAAACAAGTTGTTCGATATTGCTCAAATCTGATTTTTCTCCATTCAATGAGAGCACAATAATCCAAGGGGTTGTTAATTCCCCTTTAACTTAACTACAGTTTATTGCAAAAGTTTAGGACTATCTGCAATTTTTGCAGTCATATCTTTACGCAAAGGGGGTTTACTCACAAATGTGTGCAAGTTGGTCCTTAATTTTCTGCTCAAAGGATTAAAACTAATGTTCATGTTAATATTTTTAATTAAAGAGAGGTGCCTCAATTTTCAGAAAGATCCTGCGTAATCTCTCTCTCGCAATGATTTGATCCTCGATGTTGCTTTAATCACATGCCTGATGGAATGGGGATCATTGTGTGAGATCTTGCATAATCTTTCCAAGAGATCAAACTAATTTGTCTTTTTCAGGGTTTCATTGATAGTCGGGGCACTACAACTTGCTGTTTAAGCAGTGAATTGGAGCAAATGTAACCCAAAGATGTCAGTAAAACCCTTCTGACTCCACCAATGAATGTGTACAGGTCAATACAAATACAGTTAAGGCTGTCTTGGCGGCCACATGTCTATAGTGGCCACCTTCCTATAGTGGCCACGTAAATTGGTTCCCTCCAGATGAAAATGTTGTGTTATGGAACCTGTCTACAGTGGCCACTTTTTCTGTCTCCCTTGGGTGGCCACTATAGACAGGTTTGACTGTATGAAAAGTGGTCTTAAACTTTTGCAAATGACTGTAGTATTGATATGCACTCACCTAGCCTCCAGGGTGCACCATCCGCAGTAAGGGTCACCATCATTTCCTCCATTAGTACCGATACATTCATCACAAGTCGCAAACTGACCACAATCTACCAAATTCAGTGTCAGGACCTGAATATTTTAATTCAATGAAAATATAAGCATGCATTTAATATATGTATTTACCTCATATCATACAAATGATGCTTTTGAATGGACCAGACACAAATGGTATAACTAATGAACATTTTCCTCTCATATACTCTCAAATCAGCTGGAAGGTGGGAAATGCACATATGCAGAACATGCAGTCAAAAGAAATTTCTTTCAATACACCATCCGTTTAACACCTGCTGAAAGTTAATTTTTTCTCCTTGTAATAGGAAAATCTAAAATGGAGAACGACTTTCAAATTCAGGCTGGGTCATGTAGGCATCAACGATACATCATCAACAGACTGTGGTTGCATCATTTGCCTGTGAACTTTGTCATATGAGCTTCTGGTCAGCATTAGCTGCTTCTTTGATTCAAGGATCAACTCCAGCAAGACATCTTGGTGTACACAAGTGTCTTCAAATTGATACAATAGATGTATAAATATCAAACTCACCCGGGGGCTTTGCCCTAAGCGTTGCCTAAGGTTGGTTGTTCCATTGATGCATCAAGGATCATCTCCTACAAGACACATCCACATTCTGATTTACAGCTTACACCTTAGGGTGTTGTAGGTGTAAACTAGGATTATATTGCCTGTGAACTTTGGCCTTAATTCCTAGCTAGTGTTGGCTGTTCATTTGATCAACCAAGGAACACGTCCTGGAAGACAGATCTCCTTTCAAAAGACATCCTGGTGCACATAGGTGTCTCATGATAGACAGAGTAGGTGTATCAATCAAAAGCTTTGACTTCTAAACCGGGAACTTTGCTCTGAACTTCATGTCACTTTTAGATGATGTTTCAAGGAACCAGTTCAAAGTATTGTAGGTGTATCATCAAACTAGGATTATTTACCTGCAAACTTTGTCCATAGCATCTAGCCAGTATAATCTGTTTCTTTGACCAATCAAGGAACATCTCCTGCAATACAGCTCTACTTTCTGAGTTACAGCTGGAACCTCAAGGTGTTAACATATAAATAAAATAATGTTTGCGTATCATTATCAAAGTAAGATAAATTGAGAGCAAACTCTGTACTCGACTTTTAACTAGTATCAGCTGTTCGTTTGAGAAATCAAGGAACATCCCCTGCAGTCAGACCTCCATTCAAAAGTAATATAGCCAACTACATCTGATCTCTGACCCCCTTACACTTGCTCGCCTCTTTGAAGGGGTTTGATCAACTGGATGATTTCTGACATCAAGCTCAAGGAAATGATTAATCATTGCCAATACACTTACACAAGAGGCAGTCCATTTCTCACTATCTGGTTAGCATTGTAGATAGAACATTGGTAAACTTTGATTAACTTACCTGCGAACTGTCTTTAGAACTTTTGGCCAGTGTCAGTTGTTCATTTGATTCATCAAGGAATATCTCCTGGAGGACAGATCCACTTCCAAGAGAGACAGTCTCGTAGACAAAGCCAAAAAAAAATATATTCAATATCCTGTTCCTTGAAAATTTGGCAGTTACAAGTAGAGTATTATAGATATATCATTGGCCTACTATGATTAACTTACCTGTGAACTGTGTTCTGAACTTCTAACCAGTGTCAGTTGTTCCTTTGCTACATCAAGGAACATCTCTTGGAGGACAGATCCACTTCCAAGAGAGACATTCTCATAGATATAGCCGGACGAACCGCTCACGATATGAACCTGTCATAACAATCAAATAAGAGTTATAAAACTAGAAATATATAAATACATGTACCTTTGTGAATTAACTAAAAAACAACATGAAAACCATACATCAACCTCTCCTTTATTCTTTTGTTGCAATGTCAGGCTTTCTTATGGCCAAATTTGGAAAGTTAAAACCTTTGTGACTATCTTTACAATTAATGCACTTCATGAATATGAAGTGAATTTCACATCAAATACTTTCTCACCTTCTTTTCTCAAAAAAATATTCTTAGAAGGTGGCTAAAAGTTGTCTTTCTTATTTTAAACCACTCATCTCATGTAGTTTTGTACAAGTCACCATCTCATCTTTCAGCAAATAATGCAGCACAAAACCTCTTTGCTAGCTTATTAAGATTGAACTATTTTCAGTGCACTTTGCAGGGCCTCAATCAAATACATCACTGCCCACATCTCATAGCATTCCGAGGCTTAAAGGCCTGGGCACACCAAACATAGTACGGCAGCACGGCACAGTATTTACGCCCCTGTGATCCTTTGCGTGGAGGAGCGCATATGCCAATAACAGGCAAGACACTGCGTTAATGCCGTGCCGTTATGTCATGACGTGTTTGGTGTGCTGGGGCCTTAATCGTAATGGTGAAAGATGGGCTATAGGAAGCTACCAAGAAATAACATCAGCATTGAAATACATACGTACAAATCCGTAGTCTTACCTTGTGGAGTTGCCCCTGTGTGTTCCCAATGAATGCAACAGTGTGGTTTCTCTCAATGGTTGTCACTATGGAGGTGGGTGTCACATCAGGAATGGTGAGAACAGGTGAGGAATCCAAAGAGGATGTGCCACTGGGATATTGATAGATAGTAATCCCTTCAAAGGCAGTGCACAGGTCAGCCGGGGTATATCCAGCGTACTGCCAAGACAAATAACGTGTAGAGCAGTTTCGGAAACTGTCCTTATGTTTTACCATACATGCTATAGTGTAACTGTATCTCAATGGTTGTCATATTGGAGGTGGGTGTCATATCAGTACATGTAATTGTAAGAATAAATGAAGTAAGTGAGAGGAAATGTGCCACTGGGGTACTCGTATAATTGTGCACTAGTATGCATCGTCATCTGGATTGAAGGGAAACTGCCATGGAATTAGAAAAATGGTGCATTCACTTGGAAAAGAAATCAACTTTTTGATAATTGGTGCGGAAGGGAGCAATCCGATGTCATTCTTCTTATAATTGTCTTGTGATTACCTTATGTACATGTAGCAAATTTTTAAAAGAATCATTAATCTACAAATTATCTACTTTGTATTAGGCACTGCATTTTGGGTAATTGAAAACAGCATTTAATATTTGTTTGGTTTTTATTCAATACAAATAATGATAATCAATCCTCTTGTATTATCTCATATGACTTTATCAAGTTGAAATTTCACAATCACAGTCTTTTTTCCCAAATAAATGCCTAAACAACAAAGACTCTTTTCATACATGTATATGGCGTGTCAAAATTAGTAAATAAATTTCCCCGAATCATTGTTTTGATTGCACTGCTTTAACTTACTGAAACAATGTACATTAGATGAATAATAATTTTATACAATGAATGAAGTAACGATATGAAATGTTTATAAACCACAATATTTCTGACAAAGTGCAAAAACACATTTTGCTCTGACATTTCTTTCAATATGAAGTATTATTCATGGATTATTGCCCCTAATGTAGAATACAGAAGACAATATAAAAGAATAATTCTCAAATAAACATAAAAATTTGTTTTTACTCATTCTATTTCAGTCATGATTATTAAATACATGTTTTCTTCTTTATGTAAAGTTTGTAGCCTGTCCAGATTATGAAATGTACATGTATTCAATGGCTTTCAGTGACATTTAAAATGAAGAAAAGAACATATTGAAGTACTGATATACTATACTCTGTTCATATCTACATTTAAAAAGTAAAAGTGGCTTCTACTATACTCATTTTCAAAGCCGGCTCCAACAACCAGTTGAAGTTCATTAACATCAACATGCCTACTAGATCTTTTTGTCCATTTTTTCTGCAACTATTATTTATAAACTTTTTTAAATCTGCACTTTCAGCTAGCCACTCTTTCTTGATAGTGCTTCAGTCCCATATATTGCATCTTTTATACTCCCATACCGGAAACTACATCCAGACATTAATGTGCTATCAGAGAATGGGGAAATACGTGATCATTTAATAAAAAATTGAGCACAATCGGATACTTGATTCAAGAAGTTAGGGATTTTCAAAATTTTCATTTCCAGCTGTGATGGGCATCCTTGAGTTGGCAATTTTGGCATCATCTCTCATGTCATATGCAAATGAGGGATCACCACCAATCTTTCAGGAATGCTTGCAAAATTGATCATTTAACTTTTGAATGGATCATCTGATTTTGCTCAAATTTTCACCATCCACTGACAGCAGATTTATGTCTGGGGTTAAATCCTGTTACAAATGATCTAGCACTATGATTAAGAATTCTTAACCAATGCTTTAGTAAGGAAATTCCACATGTGCTCAAAAGATGACTTTGTTTCAATCATATTGTACGCGCATCTTTGGTGGAATTTCAAGAAAAGCAGTATGAATAGGCTCCAGGTAGCATATAATGATGCTTTGAGAATGTTACTTCATGTACCCAAAAGTTCAAGTGCTAGTTTACTGTTTGCAGAAGTACACATCCCCGCATGTCAGGCTGTACAGAGAAATCTTATATTTTGATTCACGTGTAGAAAAGACATGTCTACAAATTTTATTTTAAAGGCCGTTTTCAATCCTGCGCACAGCAGTACTAGGTACCATTCGGATTTGA
Organism: Temnopleurus reevesii; assembly: GCA_036244855.1. Taxonomy (NCBI): domain Eukaryota; kingdom Metazoa; phylum Echinodermata; class Echinoidea; order Temnopleuroida; family Temnopleuridae; genus Temnopleurus; species Temnopleurus reevesii. The sequence goes on along the minus strand of BQKZ01002821.1, from coordinate 8,765 downwards.
GAAGATTTTGGTTTGACAGCCTATTCTTGTATGACCGTTGATGTAATTGGCTGATATATCATATTATTTTGTACAGATTTTTGGTTTTGTTTTGGTTATCTTGTATTCCCTCTTTTATATATTCTCTCATTGTTTGTTCAACCATGTGTCTATGCTATTTCTTGTCAAACTTGTTGGTTAATGGACCTCTGCCTTGTGCAGATGAGTCTGAAATAAAGTCTTGAACTGAATTGAATTGAATGCAAGTACAGATACTTTTTGTCATAAATAAAATAAATAAAAAGGTGGGGGTACATTGATATTGTTG
>BQKZ01002820.1:50884-65309 GCA_036244855.1 Temnopleurus reevesii | reverse complement strand
AAAGTTAAGAAGAAAGATGAGAACGTTTTCAGAATACCGATTTAGGAAAGTGACGTAGATAAGAACGATTTCAGAATACGGCCCCTGGTCCTAATTAATTAGACTAGTCCAGTTTTTATTCAATATGACGACTTTTGGAAAAATTGAGAACGTTTTGTTTGCCTGTATTGGGCAAAGAGTTGGTGTACCAATATCCAATTACCCGTTGGATTTTCTTAATTTCTTTTTACCATGGCAATGTTGATTATAAATTCTCATGTTCATACCCAGATGACCCTCCTCATATGGTAAATAAATATAGACAAAATAAACTGTATCAATTTGGAGGAAACAGGATGGCTCGTTTTCTTGTGCATTGAATCCACATGGCCATTGAGTTTATACAGTAATTGGATTCTGGCACGGGACGATTGGAAACTGGCACAGGGCGATTGGATACTGGTGCACAAATCGATCAACAAACTTTTGTTGTGGAATCGGACATGCCAGCATGAAATTGTGTGAATTTTTGCAATCATTAATATCAAAATTTTTGTTTTGAAATACAAGCTGTTTTTGAAGGGAAAATTTGCTAATTTTGAGTTATAGAGCGATTCGGCAAAAGTGATTGTATACTGGTGCGTTTACGGTACCTAATTGGTCTCCCTAGACTTTGTACAAACAAAAAAGATGTGCGAGGGAATAGAGAGGTAGCTTATGTCATGATTTGGCCTGAATATCAATGTGAGAGAATGTTACATCCCCCCCCCCCGGAAAAAAATGGTAATTTACTCAAAATTTTAAGTAGACCCGGGGGGGGGGGGGGGGTTTGGGGTGTTTTATTAAGATTTGTCGCAGCGACAAGGAGTCATTTTCCGACAGTTCCCATAGAATCTGTCAGCTTTGGTGCTTTTCATCCAATCACAATCAAGGAATTTGTCAGCGCTGACTAATTGTCTCTGCGACAAATCTCGATGAAACACCCCCCAGGATATGTCATGAATTTATGTACATGTGCAGTCTATTCCAAAAGTTTAAGACCACCTGCAATTTGTTGAATTTGCTATTATACAGTCATATCTTTACCCAAAGGGGGTTTACTCACAAATTATGTGTTCAAGTCGGTCCTCAATTTTGTGCTCAAATGCTTAAAACTAATGTTCATGTTAATATCAGTTTCCTTGTATTAAAGAAAGGTGCCTCAATTTTCAGAAAGATCTTACATGATCTCTCTCTCACAATGATTTGATCCTCGACATTGCTTTAATCACATGCCTGAATGGAATGGGGATCATTGTGTGAGATCTCACAAAATCTTTCCAAGAGATCAAACTACATGTAATTTGTATTTTACAGGGTTTCATTGCTAGTCTGAGCACTACAACTTGCTGTTTGAGCAGTGAATTGGAGCAAATTTCACCCAAATATGTCAGTAAAACTCTTCTGACTCCACCAATAAATGTGTACAGGTTAATGCAAATATGAAAAGTGGTCTTAAGCTTTTGCAACTGACTGTAGATCCCCATTTGCATGTTTGAATGAAGGCACAAAGGATGAATTTTGCACCATCAATATAAACGAAATGATGGTTAGCAGTACATGTACATCCATGGTGCCATCAAAGTAGCAACATATCTGAAAATTTTCACTGATTTGCCCAAATGTATAACCTTTGACCTCTAACATGAATAGTTTTTCAATATTTTTCCCATGTTTTACATCAATTTGTGTACAGATGTCCTTAAAACAGCATTGAGAGTTACTTTTAGCTCTGACTTTGCCCCTGTACATGTTCAGTATTGATCAAAATACTGTGAACAGTGTCCCACCATGTCCCACGAAAATGCATACGTTTTACATAGGCCTTGGTGGGACATGGTGGGAATCTGTTCACATTATTTTGATCAATACATTACTGTAAATTGATCTTGATCTTGATGTTATTCAACCTCATTTTTGTCTTTTGTCTGACATAGATGGGTTTCCAGATGACAAAAGAGCATTGAGAGAGAGCCTTCAACCTGTTGACCTCTGAACTTTTACATGAATCTCATCCGGAATCTTCGTCCACCAACCTGCGTTCCATGGGTTCAGGTGCAGGCAAGCCTGTTGTGAGTACATCCGCCGCACCAGCATACACCTTCTGCTACACTGGTGCCGCTGGTCCCCCCACCGACAACCCCGCCGGTCCATCGACCACTTCCAGCCCACCTGGAGGAGGGGGTATAGGAGTCAGAGTGCAGACGGGGTCGCAGCATCTCCGCGGCTGCGGCGATAGGCCAAGAAGCAGGGCCAGGCCGACTAGCAGGCCGTCCAGCAGGCCAACCAGTAGGGCTGCCTCCGGTAGGCCGCCCAGTCAACAGAGTAGCTACGGAGAGCCCGTAGACGACGATTGCAACATGGTGTGTGAAGCCTGCTCAACGTCTTTCCATGTATTCAAAAGAAAAGTGAGTATTTGTAAAGCTATCAAAAAGATTGAAGAATGAAATGTCTTTTTAATAGGATCATGACTGTTTGCTAGTTATTCCTTCTGTGGGGATAATAGAATTCTTCTCGTGCATGAAACTTGATGAAATATTCAGAATGTTATCTTTGAAAACATTGTGTATAATTCTTAGATATGAAATGTTAATAAAAAATCAAGGAATTATAGGATTTTTTTTATCAAGAGGGATGCATAAAAATTAATGTATAATTCAAAATCTTTAGATAAAAGAAACAAGCTAATCAGGATCATGCTTTTCTTCAACAATTGATTCATAATTATTCCTCTGCAATCCATGAGAGTATTATGCATGCAAAAATTGCTGCACTCTCAATTTTTTGGAAAGTTTCATGTCTCCAGAAACTAGTGTGAGATAGTTGATGTTTTATTTGATGCTATTTGCTTTCAGTACCGGTGTACAGACTGTGACAAATACTACTGCTCAGACTGCTTTGTCAAAGAGCCACGGAGATGCTGCGCTGCCTGTAGCGCTGTTCACCGGAGCCCCTCAAGGGCAGAACTGATGGCCCTTAAGATCAAAGATCTCAGGCTTTATCTCAACACTCACAGCGTCTCAACTCAGTCCTGCACAGAGAAAGATGATCTTGTGGATCTAGTGATCCAGTATGTCCAAGCTCACCCGCAACCCAGAGTGGGGGTATCTTCAAGCAGATCGAGCAACGTAAGGTCACCAGGGCAGCGGGCGAGCCACCCCCAGGCTAGCCCAATGCCAGGGCAGCAGCCAACGCAGCAGCCAGGGCAGCGGGCATCCCAGAGGCTGGAGGAGGTGTTCAATGATATATTTGCCAGGTTATCACCCAACCAGGGAATGGGGAGCAGTGTGGATCCGCCTAATATATTTACGAGGGCATCCAGCAATACAACAGGTCAAGGGTTCAACAGTACTAATGCATCAGCAACCTCTGTAAGTCTGTTGTTATTTTGGAAGGGGTGGGGATTCAACATAAATGGGACCTCCTTGACTTTTAATTTCACTTAATGAAGGAAAATCCATCTGAGTACGTTAGGGACCTCGGCTTTATATTTGATAATCATCTCAATCTCCAGAAACACATTAAATCTATTTGTAAATCTGCGTCTTGGGGTATCTTTAAGATTGGTAAGATTCNTCTGTTTTGGCCCATAAATGATTTTTTTTCTTCAAAAATGTTCAAAATTGAATCAATAAATGTATTTTTATTTTGTGTGATTCTTATTTTTCGTTCAAAGATTGTAAATGGCGTTAAATACGATTAACAAGATATAATAAACTACTTACAGACAATGACAGAGAAGTGCATGACATATGTCATAAATTGTATCCAAAAGTTTCTAATGTGCATTCAAACCAATTACCGAATGATTTCATTTGCATAGCTTCCCTCTGCAGCTAGACTTGTCAGCCTAACAAAGAAACATGACCATATCACCCCTGTTCTTCACTCACTCCACTGGTTACCAGTCCATTCACGCATTATTTTCAAAATTCTCCTTCTTTCATATAAAATTACACATAATCTTGCCCCAAAATATCTCCAAGATCTAGTTTCCCTCCGTTCTTCTACTTCCAAAAGACCCCTCCGCTCATCGACCTCCTTACAACTTACTCTCGGCCCACGTACAAAAACCCGATATGGGGACCGTTCCTTCTCCTCCATTGCCCCTACCCTGTGGAATAATCTTCCACCTCACATCCAAAATGCTGAATCTGTTGAATTATTTAAATCCTTTCTCAAGACCCACCTATTTAAACAGTTATAATTTAATTTTGTAGTTCTTTTTTTGGAGGTGTACACCAAGTTAGTTTATAATTAAGTATTTTGTTTTCTATTAATTATGTACTATGTATTGATTTTTTTTTTTTTTACCGGTATTATGATTATAGACAGACCACCTGTGCGCTTTGAAACACCTGTATAAAGCGCCTTATAAATGTAATTATTATTATTATTATTATTATTAAATAAAAGAAGGAACATAAAAGATTTAACAACATTTAACAACAAACAGAAAAAAAATAATAATTGCATCAGTTGAAAATTAAAATTACTATTTTAAAATCCATAAAGTTTGCCCTTTTCATCGTATGATCATAAATGATAGATGACCAGAAAGCTTTAGGTATTTGTAATGCCTGTCTGACCAACCGTATACAGATATGCCAACTGTTCAGAAATATGAATGAGGGTCAAAATTACAATTTTATGGACTGAACAGGTGAATCAAAGTGAATAGAGAAAACATGTTAACAATTACCATACTTTTAAGCATGCAATTGGAAAGTAAGCATGAACTTCACATATGAATGCTCCTCATCACACTCTGAAATGTATAGGAACTCCACATGTAAAAGACAATTCAGTGACGTCTGTTATCTAGAAAGTGCTAAAAGCTATAGTCAAACCTGTCTATAGTGACCACCCAAGGGAAGCAAAAAAGTGGCCATTGTAGACAGGTGACCTCTTTCGACAGGTTATTACACACATATTCATCTATAGGAAACCAGTTGGGTAATTCCATAAATGAGGGGTCCAGTTTCATGACAAATTTAGTGTCCCAGTTATGTTTATAGTATAAACCAACATCTTTTTTTAGCCCTTTGTTCTTGGTGAAGATGTAAGTACTATGAGCATCTAATCAGGGATAAAATAACGGATTTACAACGAGATTAAAATATCATTTCACCATTTGTATTTTCACCAAGCCCTATGAGCCATGAAAACGATGTGGGTTACCAATATAACTGGGACACCAAAAATGTCACAAATCGGATCCCTCATTATTGAAATTGCCCAATAAGTGTGGCTACTGTAGGCAGGTGGCTGCTATAGACAGGTGGTTGCTAAGACAAATTTGAATGTATTGTAATTTTAATTGTTTGGCAGGGAAACGACCAGCTACCTCAGTCGAGAACAGCCTGGACGAGACAAAATCCGGCAACAACGAGTACAACAAACACAACTTCAACACCTAGCCAAGGAAACGAGCCATCTCAGCCAACTAATCAAGCCACCCAAGAAACTGAGGTAAGACAACATTTTCTCTTGAGGTCTTATTTTTCAGGCAGCGATAAAAGTAATTTATTATTCAAGGAAAGGACAACCAAAAACAAAGATACTTTTCAAAAAAAGTAAAATAAAAGATGTCATGGAGACTCGAGTCTGAAATACATTCTTGAAGTCTTGAGTTCAGCTCCATGATTGCCATTAAAGTTTAATATTGAAACAATCCAGATTTGCAGGGTATATATTGATCAGGCTTTTAGCTCTCTCCCTGATATTTTGCCCTGCCATGACGCCCCCAAAATTAATTTCTCTATGAGTGATTGTGACATTTGTATATCTCAATTACAAACCAATCATTACAAAAGCAAGTAAAACAATATGTGTCAAAAATTTACGGAGCCTATAAAAGCTTAAAATTGAGATTGTTCAGTTGCTTCCTCTGGTACTTTTCGCCCTTGTTGATGGGTTGATTTCAAATCTTGCCAACATGATATCATTGCGGCATCTTCTCAAGAAATTGATACTGGAGTATGTTTACTGAGAGTGTTGAGAGAATCTTTTGATTTATTACATGACTTGATGTAAGTACAACTGTTCAAAATAGCGGCTGAATTGGAACCAATATTTTTTTTTGATTTAGCACACCCAAATTGACAAAGTTAGCTAAAATATCAATTTTAACACAAAAATCCCAATGGAGCCATTTTTTCAACATAGTAGACTGTACTAATTGGTACACTTCTTTATTTTCTTGATAGCAAACGCCGGTTGAGCCACTAAGAAGACGAGCGTCTCTGAGCGATGTGGACACCATAGATGGCATCGATTCCCTCTCCATCAAACAACTCAAAGAAATCCTCACAGCAAACTTTGTCGACTACAAGGGGTGCGTCGAGAGGTGGGAGCTGAAAGATAGGGTGAAGAGGTTATATGAAGAGAAACAGCAGCGCAAAAAGAAAGGTGAGAAATCAGTCTCAAGTTGGTGTTACTCGAAAGATGCGATCAATTGCAAGTTGAAGTTGATCGGTATGTGCCAATCAAAATGATTCTTTCATGTACGTCTTCTGCGAGATGCAGATCATGGGCAAATAGAATTTCAAATTCCAATTTGCAATTGATTTGCTGTCAATTTTCAATCAATCGCAACTTTCTGGCAACATGCAGTTGATTTGCAGTCAATTTTCAATCAAACGCAACTTTCTGGCAACACCCTCATATTTATACTTATGCTTATATCTTTTGTTTGATTCCTATTTGTAGTATTCCACAGTCTTTTTGACACCGGGGTCAAATGTAGATTGAGGGTGGTTTATAGAAATCAGCATGCAGTTGATTAGTCAGCTATTTGAGTTGGTACCAATGTTCATCCACCTGAACCACCTGATAACCTTTGAATTTTCAGCTTTTTTCATTTGAAATTTAATATGAATATGCCGTACAATTTTCCAGATATGTCACTGCGGACTTGAATAATTCGTTCTGAGAAATGAGGTCTTGAATTGATAATACCAGTGATCAATATAATGTTTCTATGGCGACAGGTGCGTTGCATTATAACATGATGGTGATCTGCATTCATTGACATCTATAGATCTTACTACCCCCTTAGGAACCAAAACCGAGTAGAAAAAGTAAGGAATATGAATTAGGGTTTGCATTTCTGCTATTATACATGATAGTGATGGACAACAAGAAAAAAAAACATGTCAACAAGATAATTTCTTCTTTTTTTCTCTTACAGAAGAGAAGGTGAAGGAGCAAGGAAATCCAAAAGAGAGTGCAGGTATGTGAAAAGCTTTTTAATTCAAGTTATACTTGTTTCTCTATAAATCAAGAATGAATGACTAATAGCTGCTGGAAGGATCATTTTGGCTTGATTGAATTGGGGTTGAATTAAACAAAACAAAGTCAGTAATATGTTGATTGATTATTCTAGTAATTTAAGGATGATGTTTATATGGTTATCTATTTGTATTGTACTTTCTATACTCATCTCATTATGAAATGAAAATGACAAATTTAAAATGGTAGATCTTATGAGGCCCGTTTTTTCTCTATAACTCTCCTCTCTTTCTTCCTTTTTATGTATGCCAATTGAATGCTCTAGTAAGAGAAATTCTCATTTTGTCCTAAAGGACAAGAAAAATTATGGAATATTCTGATTTTCAAAGTTGTTTATTCTGATTGTTTTACTTCCAATGTTGACAGGTATATTTCTGTTTTTACTTTCATTATGCACTATAAAGGGGTAACATCACTGTGAGCAGAAGGGACAAATGATTCGTTCAAAGTAAACATTTTCATTCAAGCATACACATTAGCTTCATTATCACAAAAGAAAGTAGCTTCCCTCTCTGTTCGCCAAACAGATGTTACACAGGTTGAAATTTGTTTCTTCATAATAAGAGGTGTATGTGTATCTAGCAATTGTAAATGCTTGAATGGAAGTGGTTTTCTTTGTCCAAGTCATTTGTCCTTTCTGCTCATATTGCATTTTCTGGCCTTTGTTCTATCTTCAGTTTTACAAGTATGGCATTCTTTTTCTCCATAGGTGAACCAATGGATGCGGACGACGAGGACACACTGTGTAAGATCTGTATGGATGCCGAGATCGATTGCGTCCTTCTGGAGTGTGGTCACATGGTTACATGTACGAACTGTGGCAAGCGCATGAACGAGTGCCCAATCTGCAGACAGTATGTCGTCAGGGCTGTCCACATATTCCGAGCGTGAAGCATTGTTGTTATGCCGACATTTCAAATAAACGAAAATGCACCCAATTTCAAAGTACAGAAATTCACCCAATTGTGGGCTGTACTTTTACGATAATGGAAACCCACCTCATACGGCTTGTGACAATCAGGCACTTTTGGTGATTTGTATATGAGTTGCACAGAGTGAAAGAAGGTAAGAATGATTTCAATTTTAATAGAAGGTAGAAAACGAGTCAGTAACTAATATGTGGAGTAAATGTTGCCAAAATATTGTGCAAGTTAGTTATGCACTCGTTTCCTAGTGTCTACAGGAGGAGGCCTCTGTCCACTAAAATTGAAAACTCTTTATTTTGCCTGTGTTTGTACAAGAATGGATGCATATATACAAATCTTTAAAATGTTACACAGTACAGATACACAGCAGGATGGTTTGCCCAGTCTGGGTTTTGAGATGTGCACTTATGCTATGGTCGCAAGTCCAATGGTGCACTGCTTTTTATAATGAGTCTGTTTGCCATCTTTTATTCGGCTTGTGCACAAAAGTTGGAAGGAATGGCTTGTTTTCTGAAGTTTTGAAAATACGTCACTTGGTGGTTCATAAGTTGCGTGCCTGTAGGTAGCTCTACAGTGCCCTTTTAATAGCCATAATACGTACTGCCACTTTGTACACTCAAACCTACATCCTGTTTTAAAAGATACATAGGATGTGGGGATTAAGTGTAAAAGCATCAGTGCCAGTAGCAGGCCTCCCAACCAGTAGGAATTTCTAGGAAAGAACCAAATCTTTTGGCTATTTTGATAGAGTTTCAAGGCCATTTCAATAGAGTTTTCCTATTTTTCTTGATAGTTCTACTGTAAAGTCCTATGAGAAACATGGTTTCTTTCCTCTTTTATTCCATTATATGGTTTGGGAGGTCTGAAGTAGCTAATGGATACCATAGGTAACAAGAAAAGTGGACTGAGTGTAGCTTGCAAAATATCAAGTACACTTGTGTGTACAAACACTGGCAAATAAATATCAGAAAAGATTGTTACATGGGATACGCCTTGTAAAATCAACCATTCTGTCCTGATGTGTTTGATCTGCTGTATTATAATTGGAGAAAATGAGAGTTTGTTTTTTCAAGTTGGAAGGGTGTTGTAGGGGAAGAATTTTCAGTTTTTTTCATCCAGCTCAATTAAACCAATGAGTCTTTGCAATTTGCTTGTTATTTTAATCATGTTCTTGAAAACTCAGATTGAAAAGCACAGAATATATATATATGTACACTGTAAATTTCCTTAAACATTCAACTTTCAGGCATGCATTGTGATCGGAGAGGATTACTACTGTTCAAATCTTTGCGCATTAAAAATCATTTTACATGCAGTTTTGTGTTCATATCTTTAAAATGTTTCCCCAAATTGAGGGAATGAACTAAGTCTTTCTAATTGTGGCTAGTGTGATATAGAGGATAGTTTTGGCAAGAATATAAGTTGGTAATTTATTTGTTTGTGACTAAAATGAGTCTGCCCTTGGACTTTGTCTCAATGTGGGTAAGCAGGGCTGCCAATCGTTCCGGAATATGCATGATATTAAACTTAGAATGTGAATAATGCAACAACTGAACAAAAATAAGAGCAAGCATGACAACAATAACATTGCTCTTACCTATTCATTTGTCATATTAAGAGTCTTTGAATTACATGCAAATTTACCTCATGCATGTTCCAGAACAGTTGGCAACTCTGGTAACCACTTACAGAGGGTACATATTGAGCAAAGAGAATGCATTGAAATTGTCTTTTATATATGAGAAAAGAAGCCCGCCCATAGCTTTTCTCTTTGTAGCCAGTTAGCCAGTTACATATAAAAATGCTGAGATGCCAACCATTCCAGAATATGCATGAGGCAGAATTTCAATGTGGATCATAAAATAGATACACGATACACAAGTGAGAGAAATTTTGAAAATAATAAACATGCTCTCAGCTTGTGGCGGAAGCCCTGAATTTGTATGGAAAATACACCTTTCGTATATTCGGGAAAGGTTTGCATCTTTGACATTATGGTGTTCTCGATTTTAGTCCACCGTGACGAAGGGCACGTCGACCGGAAGTAGTACATCATAGTTTTGCGTGTCTCCTTATTGTTACGTCACAGGTAGTTGCCTATGTAACAATTAGAAGACGCATAAAACTATGACATACTACCAGGTACTTTTGTTCAACTGTGACTGTGATGATGAAATCGAAACCTCCATAATTTCAACGATTACATAGTTGACTCGTTAAAATACTACTACTTGTCATAAAATATTTTCTCTGAATATTGATATGCCTAAGTCTTTTTCATATATGTTACGATACTTGTGATTGGTTACTGTTGGTTTACTGTATTTCTATGCTAGATGTAAATTCACATCTTTCCTATTTTGCAATTTATATCAAGAAATAGTGTTATTGTTTTTGTTTGTTTCATCTTACACGGATAAAAGGATCTTATGCAGATAAAAAGATCTTTCGCAGATAAAAAGATCTTACACGTATAAAATTGTGCTTAAGTCATCAAAAGTTTGTATTTGAAACTCATTTTAGCCAGATTGTATCTATGTAAGGAGTGCCTTGCTTTTTATCTTTTGTCATACCATATTTCAGATTTTGAATATTGATTCTAAACATGTAGCATTTACTAGAGTTCTCATCGAATGAAGAAACGGAAGATGAACAAGTTTTGAAAATTTGAGCAATATTGGATATTTGTTCAAGAGTTATGAATTTTCAAAGTTGTCATTTTTACCCATAATCTACTGTTCTTGAAAAAAGAGAAAAAATGTGGAATTTAAGGTACAAAGTGAAAGGGAGTTCTCCATGATGACATCACAGATTATGCCAAAGTTGCCTATTCAAGAATGCCTATCGCAGGTGGAAATGAAAACTCTAAAAATTCATAACTTTTGAACGAACTTTCTGATTTTGCTCAAATTGTCACAGTTTGTTCATCTTATTCTTCTTCATTCAATATTAGCTCATCAATGTCTGGGGAAAGTTCCCATTCAAGATGATTGTGAAATCGTTATGGTAATCCAAACAAATCATCCTGTTTCTACAAAGTGACGGTAGCCAAAGAGTAGTGCTGTATGACGATGGAGAAATCCAACATATCAGCAATTAAAAAACGAAAAAGATCTTTATTCAAATGTGTCCTGTTTCATAGAGGATTCACACATTTCAACACAAGTTGATACAGTCCAACCTCGTTATGAAGACCACTGTTATAAGAGATCTTGTTATAACAAGGTAGTTTTATTTGGTCTTTTCTCTTTGTATTTTATTGTATTTTGACCCTGATATAACAAGGTTTGGATATATAAAGAGATAATTTCTCTGGTCCTGAGGGTCTCGTTATAACGAGGTTTGACTGTACTATCAATATATCTTTATTTCATTCAAAAATACCTTTTTTCTACCACCATGTTGTGAAGAAATGAAGAAAAAACTTGTGTGTATGTGTAGAATACTCAATTTTGTTCTGTATTTTCTTCATTATTATCTCTTGTGTGAAATCATTTAGTTGCCATATTTTATTTGCTGCATATTCAGATAGCCCAAAAGAAATTTGCCTCAAATGTCGAACTATTTTTACACTGTATAAGCATTATTGTACATACTGCAGAAGTTAAGAGAATGTCGTTAAATCTGAACTTTCCTGAAGTATTCATTAGCTTATTCATTAGGCCAAAAGAAAATTGTTTGGGTGACCAAGAATGACCTTTTTTTAAAATTGTGTTGGTCTGCCAATTTTTTAAAATCAGATTTCATGAGAAAGTAAGACTTAGAATTAGGTAAAAATCCCATAAATGTTTGAAAATTAATTTTCATGTTTTATTTCACATGTGTATTTATAATACCAAAAATGATTTTTCAGGTCTTATTAATCACATTTTCCCATAATTCTACTGAAATTTTTAAAAGAAAATTTGAGTGAAAGGAAAACGAAAAGTTCAGGGTGGGTCATTTTAGTCAGTTGGTTAGCTGTGGGCATCCAAACAATTTTTTGTTGGCCTTAGAATATATTAGCTTATACTTATAACACTATTTGAGTACTACATGTAGTTATCTATAGGTGACTAGTAAGCATTTTGTTTATTCAGAAAATCATCATTGAATGGTCTTATTTTGTATACACAGGCATGGCACCCTCCAATGACAATCTTTATTACATTTGGATGATAATGAATTATAATAATGATAATGGGATTTTACACATATATTGCGCTTTACCAGATACAATCGTGACAAACAAAAGTGCTTACTTTATGATTTCATGATAGTCACAGGATTCATAGCTTGTCACAATGTTGGCATGTGCTGCTAAAACTATCCAATTCACTTGTCCCTTCGGCTCATATTGAATGGAATATAAAGTAATGGGATAAGGGAAATTATCTTGCAATAATCGGGCCTCCTCATGGTAGGTTTTTAGTGTTAATTGATAAAGCCTGTGAGAGAGAGGCAATGATAATCTATGTGCAATCATTAAGAATGAAAAGTCCTTGATGTTGCTACATCTTGTTTTATGAGGGCACTCATGTATGACCTAAATTAGTAAAACTAGCCACAGCTTAATGTAACAAAGATAAAGCAGATTTTGTCTTTTTATTGTTCTTTTTTATTGCTTTTTTGTTGGTGCATTGTGGCATACTATTTCGTAATCATGTGTGAGAATTCTGGGGAGAAAATTGTCTGAAAGCCAATTTTGTATAAAAAAACCTATTATAATCATTACTATTTTGGCTTATTTATTTATTTGTTCTTCATTTTTTTAAATTATTTATAATTGTTATTATTATTATTATTATTGTTGTTTGTTTGTTTGTTTATTTTATTTTATTTATTTATTTATTTATTATTATTATTTTTTTTTTTTTGGGGGGGGGGGGTATTCCGTTTGGCTTTATATCGACCATTACTCTATTGTGTTTACTCTGGAATGTCATGCCCAACATATACTACTTGATGTAGCTGCATTATATGTATTCTAATGATTTATAAATTGATTATTTGCCATATTTCCAATATTTGCTATCTGAAGCATGTACCTTTAAAGGAGGGAGTAGTGGGGATTGAATTGATAAGGGAAAAGAAGAGAAAACATACCTTGTATGTATAGAGTGTCTTTGTTTTAAGACACATGGTATATCAAACTATAGACATACGCAGGGCTATTCCTGATAGGGAAGATTTTTGTAATATGCCTAGGAAAAGTGTTTCTGCAGCTTCACTGTAAAAGACCAATGATGTAATGCATTTTGTTTAACGTGTTTAGATCATGTGGAAATGAGAGTACTATCTTCTTCTTTTTTAATTAGGGATTTGTGTATGCATGAAGATCAGATGGTAAAATACACTATTTTGTTATGACTATGTAACGCAGTATTTCCTATGTAACTCTGTATCTATATTTATGTAAATATTATAGAGATATATGTATAAACACAGCAAGGTGATTTCCAAAGGATATATGTTTTAGCGGATGTGTTTTTTTTTGTATTGTTTTAGACAGATAATGAGTCCATCGATTCCAACTGCTGGAATGTGCATGAAGTGTCTTGTGGTATGAATTCATGAATTTTCTTCAAACTTATGTCTTGCTCACCAGTTTCATCTGTTTAAATTTTTTTCATATACATGTAGATTTTCTTTTGACCCTAATAGGGCCAGGGTAATTTGTGAGTTCTTATGGGGGCCCAACCCCCTTCATTTCTTAGCCTTCGATCATGCTATCACCGCAAAAATTTGCATGGGAGTAGATTGTTAAGTAAACTACAAAATTGTATTGTCAGATTTATAACAAAAATATGCTATTTATTTTCAAATGATTAATTTCAAATAGCTAAATTAATAGCTAATTTATGCTTAAAATTGTGCATTTTTTTCTCAGTCACCTGTGAAAACAAATGATAGAAAGCTAATTTTATAATGTTAACTCTCCCTTCATTGCGAAGCTATTAGAAATTTTGAAAGTTTATTGTCTACACATGGACCCTTTAGTCTATTAAAGCGAATATCGAGTACTTGCAAAGAACTTCAATTTGGAAAAATGAATGATTAAAATAATCTTATGTTACAAACAAAGCACAACGTGATTTGTGTAGACAAGGGAAAACTAATATGATAACCTCAAACCGGTTAAAAGCGAAATTATGTCATTCTCCACGTGCTCTGTCCACTGCAGCAAACACAGGAAGCAGCGCGTGGGA
>BQKZ01002820.1:15633-50108 GCA_036244855.1 Temnopleurus reevesii | reverse complement strand
GGGGGGGGGGGGGGGGGGGGGGAGGAGGCTATTAAGGAGATGCAAGGCCTGCCCCTACCCCTCTTCCTCTTTTATCCGCGCCTGGGTCTTGCGAAGATAGGATTGATGACTCTGAACAAGACAGACAAAGGCAACACCGTCTGGGGGTGATCAGATGATAAGGGGCCCCTTGCTGTTTATTTAGTAGACCTAGTCGGAGGCGTCTGGCGTAATAAGATGAGGCAGTGGCTCGAATCCAGGGGTCAATTGCATGAATTGATCTTAGATATCCTCTTCTTAACTTCTTGTTCCACCCTTCTGACATAGACACAAACGTTGATACGTCTATATTTTAAGGATGACACAAGAAGTTAAGACGTCTTAGCAAGAAGAGGATAGCAAAGACCATTTCGTGGAATTGGACCCAGGATCTCTTGAAATGGGAAAGGATAGCAAAGTTTGCACCCGTTTCTACCGAGGGATGATCGAAATAGCAAGACAAAAGCTATAACGGAGTAAAGGGGGTGGGGCAATGATTTAGCTCTAGAACGACCCTTTTCAAACGGATATTCCTTCGACTATTTGTTGTACGTCAAAATCAAAAGTACTTCAAGTTTATTGACGATCCGAGACCACGTGCAACACATTTTTTAAAATTAAAGGTATACACATGTACCTGGAAATATGAACAGCTTCGTCAGGATATAAGTCTAACATAAGTATTATCACGTTCGCCTGTCCAGACTTGGTCTATTCTTCTTCTCCTTTTTTTTTGCAGACTTCTATCTCATAAACTTTGTCAGGATGAAAGTTTAGCACATGTATATTATTCCGATTGCCTGCCTAGATTTGGTCTAGTTTTGCAGACTATCACTTGGGCCTGGTTTTGACATCTCGCTGTCTATTACCCAATTACCAGAGTTAAAATTGTAGTCTGCAAGTACAGACAAAATTTAGACTTTCTCTATAGTCATTGATATTAATAATAATGTGCGTGCCCAGAACATTCTCCCCAAGCTGAGAAGCAAAAAAAAAAAAATCCGCAGCTCAAAAGTTGCATCCATTCCTTTGACCTGGGGACCTCGAGCCTGCTCTCAATTCCGTTATAGTATACGCTAAAGTAAAGTGTCACCACATAAACTACATGGAACTGGGTCTGTATGCAGAGACTAAACCAGATCATCTCGAGTTGATGTTTGGAAGATGTCACATTTCTCTCCGTGCTAGTGATGCGGGCTGGATGATAGGGCGCCCTGGATGATAGTAGGATGATGAACATCTCATAATCTGTTGTCACTCTGTATCAGATGTTCGAACGGCATCTTTATATTGAAGGCATCCAGGCACTCGACTAGGCATGGACGTATGTGTACTTTGACACTGAATAAGGTAAGTTGATATTTTTTTTAGTAACTAGGCGTACAGTATAATTTGGGCAACAATTTCACAAATTTCTGTTAACATACTGTTTACAAACCCTGAGATTGGAAGTTAAGCGATATTTGCGTGTTGTAAAAACAAACGATTGGAAGTTCTAAAGTTCTAAAAGTTGTATCAAACTTGATACATCAACTCAGAGATATAGTGTTGCAACTTCAGTTGTATTCTGCATGCACGTTTCTTAAGCCCCCGTCAAATATAGGGCCCCTGAATCAACACGATTGAACACGACTCTTTGTTAGGAGGCAGTTTACTGTGAATTAACACAGAGTCGTGTTGAGTCGTGTTGCTTCCGGGGTCCTATATGATCGGGGCCTTACATTTGTTTTAACGGTTACTCTACGCCAAAAGTAACTTGCTTTGATTAAAAGCGGTGAATTTATTAGGCGAACATACAAAATAAAGTTTGAGTGAAATCGGACAATGAATACAAAAAGTTACGAATATTTGAAAGACATTTAAAAGTAGCCTTTCAAATTTCTGGAAAATACTGTTTTTAAAAGAATGTCTACCCAAAAATAATAATTTTTTAACAGAAGCAGAAAAAATTGGTGACTAAAACAAAAAAAGTTTGAAGAAAATCGGACACGTAATAAAAAAAGTTATGAATTTTTAAAGATTTGAAAAAATGGGCAAATCAATGGAAATTTCCAGAGATGTTGCCAATTTGATGACATGGGTGCACAACTAACCAGAGTTTTCATTATAAATATGGTGGAAAATTCATCATTTTTACAGAAAGTTGCAAAGTTTGTATGAATGGAAACATGCAAATAGTGGATCTACAAATCTATCACACAGATAACATACGGTTAAAGTTTTGAGGAAATCATATTTTTTTGGGGAAAAAAGTAACATTATATGACATTGATATGAATGTATTAAATGGTCAGTTGTGCACCTATGACGTCATCAGTTGCCAATATGTCTAAATATATAAACATTCATAACTTTCTTATTAGTTGTCCAATTTTTCTCAAACTTGTTTTGTTCTGTTCATCTAATTTTTCTGCTCTTGTTGACGAAATATTATTTTGGGTAGCCTCTTCTCTTAAAGGTATAGATTAGTAATGACCAGGATGCAGAAATTGATGTTAAATGAGCTGATGTATTCGCAAGTTGCTTTACATGCCGAAATATATCTATGTAGGATATTAGGAGTACATTTATGCTCGTATTCTTTGTATTTTACGTCGAACAGGTCAATACGCCATCGTTCCTGCGGTGTGCTAAGTGCTTTAGCGCGGGAGAGTGTCGGCCTGAAATTGGCGGTGCGATCGGTGGTATTGTCTGCGGTGTGTGGGTTCGCGTTCATTTTGTACGTGAAGCATGTTCTGTGAGGAAGTACGACCGCACCAGGTTATTTTATTTTGCGATAATTAAGCCGTTTCTAGGTCGATTTCATTCAAACAAACTATGAACATGCTCTAATTTACTATTGAAAAAATGCATTATGGTAATAATTTTACTGCAGCTCGCAAACTAGTTAAATATCTGAAGCGCCCTCCTCCCAAAACTAGTCTTTCCCTTTAAAGCCCATGTATATAGTTTTGGTAAAGATGAAAGAAATGTGAATTTTGGGGATATTTAGCATGACATATAGTTTCTATACACATTAGTAGTAATAGGAGTTTGTTGGAAGACATTTGCTCATTATTACGTGTGTGTCTATGGGACTTTTTATGAATTTTTCGTCGAAAAAACGACAAAGTATTGCTTAATACACTCAAGTGAATGTAACTGGGACGAAATTTTTACAAGTATGGGATGTCCATTGACTTAGTATACAGACTTCATTGACTTATGTATATTAATTTGTATTTTGACTCTGGTTATTTTCCGATCACAAAGGACTTTGAAGTTAAATATGACTTTGGATTTGACTTTCTACAGGAGTTGGGAATTGTAATATGATTATTTTGACTCTGGGTTTCTCCCGATCGAGCGAATAGTGTCTTAGAATATGGACTTATGACTTTGAATATTTTTGTCCTGTTAACGCTACTGGGGTTCTAATGTTTTTGACCAAATGATGGATGTTTTACTTCCGAATATGGACTTTTGAATTTGACTTTTTTATGTTCATAATTGAAAAAAAAAATAATGAATTAAGATGAGGATAATTTACTTCAAAATATGTGTCTTGAATTTGACTTTACAATCATGACATATTTTAGACATCGATCATTTGTTTGGATTTGAATTAGACTTGTAGTATTTCGAATAATATGAGAACAATGTGGACTCGTACAGAATACACAATTCAAACAGTCATAGTTTTAGGAATGTTTTTAGAATTTATTTCTCACAACAATCACTGCAATAATATAATGTTCAAGCATGAATAATAATGAATCCCATCAAGCTTTATATCATTATGTATACACAAGAAATATTACGAATAATAGATAATGTTATAATTGACAATTAAAAGATTTGAATACTTTAGCAATATAAAAAAGAAGTAATATGAATGATAAAACCGTGTCACTACTATAAGTTTTGAATATCATGGAAAACCGCATCTTATAATGTAATATATACAATGTATGATATGAAATGTGAATTGTTATAAAGCAGACATAGTGGTAATTTCTAACAATGTTACAAAGTGGTTACAAATTAGAATTATTTTAATCGAAATGAAATTTTATTGGAATCCTTCTAGCATTTTTAAAATATCAATATATACACATTAAAAATCATAAATAAAAAGTAGCAATAGAAATATTCATCTTAAAACAACAGTACATAATATAATTATAACATTTAAAGCTGACCAATGTTAGAATCTCAGGATATCAAACTTCATCTTATACATGAAATATATACATCACAGTTATATGTATAGCATGAATCATATACATATTAATATTTGACTCCATAAATATATACACATCAAACATTGAAATTGCGAATAGATTACAATAATATATATATATATATATATATACATGAGTGTGGAAAGTAGTGTATCACTCCGAACCATTATCCGTGATGTCCCTAAAACCCATAGGGTAGGGTATCAAAATCCTCTAAAAGGACCCTCTTATTATAGACATAGCGATGAGTCTTATGCTCGGTGCGACTGACAATACAACCAAGAGATTGTCGCGAAATCTTATGTGTATTTGTGACTTTGTTTTCCGTTTTCTTATCGTCTATCATATTTTGATGCTCGAAAAATTGATTGTTTGGATATTCTTATAGTTAATTTATGTACTTTAGCATGTCTAAGATCAACCATACCATCACAGAATGAACATTGGTATACCAGCTCACAGACAGTTTTCTGTATTGTTTTACCCAAAGGTTTGAGGTGGTTATAGTAACAATCTCTATTCTTGAAGTACCTCCGACACTTTGAATATTTCGTCTTTTTCATGTATGATTCTTTATGACATTTGGCTCTTTGTTTGCAACCGCTACATACGTCTATACAATTGTGCGTCACATCCCAATTGTATGTTTTGTTACATTTGAAACAATATGCATTGGACTGAAAGAAAGTATGCACCTTCGTCTGAACATCATAATGTTTATCATGGTAGATCAAAGATACTGTTTGATTGTGCTTAGGTCCTTTAAAAATCGGTTCTTTGAGAGCCGTTTGAGAAGAGAATACAAGTAACTGTATGTTTTTTGATGACAGATATTTCTGAAACTTTTTCAAATCCTCTAACTCCACTGGTTTGGTGCGGTCATGTTGTACCTTCTTACATAGTCTTTTTGCTTTTTTCTCCAACAAACCACCATCAGACCGTTGACGTAATAGAGTTTTGTATTCTAGTTTATATTTTGAATCTGATTCTTGTTTTTTATGAGCCATTGCTATAACAAGAGCACGTGCACAGCACATGTTGTCATTTTTATTTTTTTACTTCAATGATGCCAGACTTTTTTTTACCAAATCTGTGTAAGGTATGGACTTATACCGACGAGCACTTCCTCGTGGCATATTTATTCTAAGAATTTTGAAGCTGATACCAGTGTTCAAGATGAAAGTATGGTTGCTCTGAATAACCTTATCAATCATTGCCAAGACTCTTTCGATAGTCAACTGATCAAATCGTGTTAAAGGTATATAAATGTCACGATCAAGTGTTGGTGCTGATATGGTTATTCCTACCCTATCCTGTTCTTCAAAATTTACTGTAAGTTCACGGATAATGGACTGTAGTAACACACTTACCACCTCGTCGATAGAGTATTTTTTAATCAATGCTTCTAAAGAACGGATGTCAACTTTATAGCTGGTACTCTCTGCAGCAAATTTTTTGACAGTTTTTCCTCGAACACCGTCATGAATTCTATAGTACTGGTCGATTATATCCTGCAACAGAAAAGGTTTGGGTGCGGGGGAAAAAAAAGGTTTGATATTATTTCATCGAAGAACGTAGCAATACAATATGATGTACATACATATAATGTAAATGAAATTGTGTAAATTACTTTAAATACTCAATACTGTATAATGTATGGTATTACAATAGCTAAGACTATAAACAGAGTTAAATCTACCTACAAGGACAAGTCTAAGATTGATGCCTCAATTTTCGAGACCTCACAGGTGAAAAGACATAAAAATGTAAACAAAACGTACACCAACAATTACAGTATCAAAAAAAAAATGTAAACAAAAATACACCATACCTCCAGATTAAGGTCATCATTGATCGATCCTTCTCCATTCATACCAGTCAAAGACGGTCCTGACTCATCTGAATTGGATGTCATCGATCGGTCTGTGTCTAACGGCTGACTGTCCAGTAACTGTTCATTTTCGGAATTGCTTGGTTGTTCATGATTATTCGTTTCTGAAATTTCCCAGAAAGGAATAAAAAGGAAAATTATTATCATTGTATACTAAAATTAACTTATATGGTCTATTAAATATCATACATGTTTAAACAATTTTTTTGTGAAGAGTAAGTTCAAATATGAATTACGTTTGATTTCTATGAATGAAAGTGTTTGTGTAAGAGGCTTGTTATCGCAACACGCGGCGTCCCTAACAACAAAAAGATCATTAGGAAGGAGAAATGTTGTGATGGAAGGACCCTTAGCATTTTTTGTGTCATAAATTCTTGTAAAATTATTCTTACCTGTTCATCTTGAATCATGAGAATATCATCATCATCAACAGCTTGTGTTCCTTTCCATCGATGTCGACTTTTATTATATTTACGGGAAAGGCGCCTCCTTTTTTCTTTTTCTCGGTATGCCTGTGGAAGTTTTTCGTCTTAAAATTGGGGAGAGTTTTAAATTCGTATCAATCTTAACATTAAAAGGGAATGTCTTTGTCCATCTTAGACAACTGGACACTGAAAACGGTAACATAAAAATAACAAAATCATCCGTATTTCTAACGCTGAAGGATTACGAGAACATGGCGGCTCAATTTAAGAAAGTGACAAAGGTTGCAAAAACACATGTGGAGAATTGTCACCATTTTAAAAATGGTGACAAAGCCAAATTTACAATAAATCCTAAATCACTCAGGCCTAGTACGAGCCGATGGAATAGAGTCGTTGAGACGAAGTTGTTCTTAACGAGTATGATATTTTCCAAAGAGGTGTATGTACACGTTCGGAGTTTCATCGAGTACTATCCCACAGTCATCGGTGTGAGCTTTACTCTTCCGGAGTGGGAAGATTTTCTTTCGTACGAAGATGAAATCCAAAGTGAATATGGCCAAAGTGGATATGGCCGTAACAAACTCGCCGGCCGATGAAGATCGATGTCTGCTCTACCTTCAGGCGGGGCAGAGCTGTGTTACGGATTCAGGTCACAACGATTCAGTCGTAGGAAGTAAGTTGTATATTTAAAAAAAAAAAAATTTTAATGATATTCTATATGAATGACAATTTTATGATGATGATGTTGCTACCATTTCTTTGATCCTATATGATTTGTATATGAATTCTTTGATCTTTTATGATTGTCTATGATTTCTCATATAGCTTCATGTATATTGATTTGTTTTCTTTCTAACGATTTAACTTTCAGATAAACAAGGCATATATGGAGAATGACTTTAGGAATTATAGTATGGTAAGTAAGTTATTTATACGTATGCTCTTCTGACTCTCTCTCTCTCTCTATATATATATATATACATCATATATTCTCACATATAAACACAACATCAAGCACACAAACATATATACACACAGATACAGACACACACACAGACACACACACACACACTCATACACACACACACACATACACCCGATGACATATTAGCCATTCAACTATATTTTATGTACAGTGTACACAACTCAAAAGCACTATAAATGAAACGCAATGGAAAGGAATAATTTATTTACATATTTACAAGTTTTTATTCACTCTTTTTTTTTTCATTGCAATAATTCATCATACAATTCAATACAATTCAACGTTATTATTTATCACACAGTTTTACATATGTATTGTTAAGTTTTATATTCTAAGAGGGCTCGACAAATCTGCTCTCCTATTCTTCCTTTAGCATGTACATCGTTGTCTACATTATATTTTTGGCCACATATTGTTTGACGAAATGATCGTTCCAATGTTTATCATTCCTGAACAAATTTGTAATTTGCTTCATTGTCAATCCTTTCATTCGATGTGTGATGTAGAAGATTACATATTGACCACAGGTTGTCGATAGTTCTCCTTGTAATTTTTTTTCATTGTAGTTGTATCTTTTACAGTTGTTTAGAATAAAAATGTCTTATATTTTTGGTGATGACATCCTGACCATAGGAGTCAAAATATTCTCCTCTGCCTTGTTCATCAAAGTATATTCCAATCCAGTGACTACCGGGCCTATGTGACGCATCGAGGTTTACAACGTAGGATGCTGGTATTGATGTATTCTTCGGGAGTCTGTCTTCAGCAAACACTCCTTCAAAGGTACCTTTGGTGTGTTTTTCACGATCTAGAATGTTGTTTATTTGTTGGGTGTTCATGTTTTACACAGTGTAGTCGAATAGTATGTTCCGTGCTTTATCGATTTCGAGGATGTTTTCGAACTCGGCATACGCGATGATGTTCACACCCGTCGGGAGCGGTGTCCTGAAGTGTAACTCCAGTCTCAGATTTCCCTGCTTCTTGAGATTGAAATGCTGACCCGATGATAGGTCTGTGGAGAGATCAAAGGCGTACAGTGTGTATCCTCGGTCGTAGTCCTGTCTACTGATATGATTTCCTACATCTTTGAACATTTTATCAGTTCCAGAGAAGAGAGTTTGATATGCTCGTATAGAGCTTAGTCCTGCGTTGTTGCTGAAGTCTGGTGTGAGTGGTTTGAATGGTACTTGAGTTCCATCAACATGGAGGGATAGATAGTTGACATTGAAGTTTTGGAAGTTGAATGGATTATGTGTGTAGCTACCCGAGAAGGCTTGATGATCTATGAGCCCAACGATCAATCTCTGCGGTAGCTGACCAAGGAAGATGTTGTCTTGTTGGACTGTTAGTTCTCCTCTGGGTACCGAAATGACTTTCGTCTGGATACGTCTCATTGGATACTTGGCTGTTCCCTTTTCCAATGCTTTGGCATGGCCCAACATCACCGATGGTCATACCTTCACCTTTCTTACGTAGAGGGAGCAATCCTGTATGACGATCTTGTAAGCTAAGCCTGCGGTTGGTGACATGAGACAGAAATTTTCCTTACTACGTACGAGTTTGATTCTCACATCAACTCCGTTTAGTAGATGTTTTGGTTGAAAGAAAATGTCACAATGTAGTCATCCTGCCAGCTCTACACTTTGGGTTCCTTTGATGAATGCGTGTCTCTTCTGAAGTCCTACATTGACTCCATCATCCTGAGCCAATGGGTTAGCGGCATCCATCTGTCCTGCAGTGTCCTTGTAGAACAAAGCCGATGTGAGTTGCGTCTGTTTCGCTTCAGTCCATATTCCAATAGGGTCTCGATCATGGCTCGGTATGGATAGGTTGGTGTGGACGGTGTGATGATGCGATCATTTAAGCTTACATCAACTTGTGAGAACAATGAATGGAGAAATAGGTTGACAGGTCCCACCTGCTCCGTGTCGGGTAAATTTGTTCCATCTCCTTTGACAACCTTTAACTTGACATATACTTGACTCTGAGAAAGATCAAGGTATTCACTACCCGATCCAGAAATATGGAATTCAATCGGTCCATTGTCTGCAAATTGTGAGATGGGATGATATTCAACCCATTGACTGTCTTCAATACTGATTTGCGTGGGTGGTATTGTAAATAGATCCAGTTCCGATTTGACGCATTCGCAGGAATCTCGATGGATGAAAGCCATTATTCTTTTTTTTCCTTTTCGATGATACGGTCGTGTACTGGAATAAATTATTCGTCGAATATGTCGGGAGTTCTTGATGATAACCGAGCTTTAGGTCGAATGGTAACTCTGCTCGCTCGTTGCTTCTTTTTATGTGTTCTTCTTTTAGATGTCTGATGTCCTTGTTTCTTAACATTTACGCGTCTTTTCCTATTCTTCTTTTTATTTGAACCTTTTGATAGACGTTTTTGTATTGCATCTGCGGCAAAGTCCACACCAGCACCAAGAGCATGTTGAACTGCTTCCTTACTGCCTGCTTTGAATGCTTTTTTTCATCAAAGTTTGACCTCCTCTTTTGATTAATGGTTTGAGTAATGGTAAGGCCGCACGGAACCCTCTTGCCAATAATCCTCCGATACCGTATCCTCGTTGTACAACTCCTCCTGAAAATACAGGCACTCCGCGACCTACTTGGTGTAGGTAGTAATCATTGTAAGAATGTGGTGATGTATAAGGTGTATGTTTCATTGTTTTTAATCAATGAAAGAAGGAGCGCTTTTTTTAAAATGTAGTTTCACAACAACACGACCTCGTTGAAATGGGATTTTTCTTCCCGTGGCATCCCTTATATCAATTTCTACAGTGTCGAATATTTTTTTCGATACCGTTAGAAAATGTGGTCTCTCGTAGATAAGACTGACATCATTTCCATGCTTCATTTTTACTGTCACTGTACGGAGGAGGGGTGCTCTCACATTCCCAACTATCTGATGGGCTGCTATGTCGGAATAGATGTAGAGATTATGGATTTGTTCTATGTCGACTGTATATTTACCGTGACGAGATGTAAGGCACTCTTCACTATCCTGAAATCCTAGCATTGACGCAATATCACCTTCAAACTTCACTCCATAATTGTGTGCTTTAATATCAATGTACACCCTTTGTGTGAGTTCATTGAAGCTATATCGATTATTTTCTGAAACGCCCAGAACATTTTCTGGTAAGATATGATCCAACAGATGATCAACAGAATTATAATATCCGTTCTCTATCTGGAATGGTATCCAACTTTCTCCATTGTCTATCGTATAGCTCACTGATGAATATTCGGACATGTAGTTGTACCATCGATGTGGATAGTGAATTTCCACTAATCCGACGTCCCAGTTTCCTTCGAGTATGACAGTGTATGGTAGCTTTACCTTATAATTTGTCAATGTATTGTCTGGATAATCGGTCATGGAACTATTACTCGGTAACGTAATGTAAAATGATGACGATGAGGTAACGGCCATTATTGCATGTAAATCTATTCTTATCAAACGATACTTTGGATGTCAGTGACGTAACTGTTGAATTTATCAGGATAACCTAACCATTTCACAAGATATTCAGTCACGTTCCCTCTTCTTCTCTTCCCAAGGATGCGCTCTATCTTGTAGACATCATTTCGAGGCGCGGCCACCTTCTGAAGTTCTTGGTTGTAGAACGTACCTTTTATTTCCTCACCATCAAAATCTGCTAACTTATACACTATAGGCTTACGATTGATGATATGAGTAATGGTGAATATTTCTTCTGTCCAATTAGGTAGATATCCTTTTCTGAATGGTTGAGTTAACATTGACAATCTCACTTTATCTCCAACCTTGAATTTCTGTCTTTGAATATTCGTCCTTGTCGTATCTCCATAGAGACTATTCCAAACGTCTTTCTCATTATTCTCGTTTACTTGTATTGGAGGCCTTCCTATACTAGAATGGTGTTTGTTGTTATACGCTGATATAACTTCATCCAGAACATCTGTATATTTACGTGTATTTTTGTACGTGAAGTATTTGTACATCTTGGATAGAATGGTTCGTATGACTCTTTCAACGATTTGACATTTCCCCTCATTATTTGTTGTGAAGAAGTATATGTCTTTTTCCTTCAATTGGTCTTGAAATTGTTTGTTTAGAAACTCAGTTCCTTTGTCCGATTGTAACATGTGTGGTTTTCTCCCATCTTTTAGAATTTTCTTGAATGCATCAACAACACTTGGACCTCGTTTGTCCTTTAAAGGAACTGCCCAGACATATTTGGAAAAGACATCTATACATATTAAAATGTATCTGTAGGAATTGTTTTGTCTTGAAAATGGTTGAACATCAATCAGATCTATTTGCCACTAATGATCGATTCCATATACAATCACTTTATTTCTCTTGAACCGTCGACGAGCCGGTTTGTGTAGTGTGTAAGTGGACTGTTCGCTCAACCATTTCTTCACACGTCTCTTGCTCACTTTGCCTTTGTTTTGATGTAGGGATCTTACGGCTTGAAAAACAGCATCCACTCCACCGAATCCTGCTGGATGATTTGGATCGTAGTATATTTCTTTTAGGTGTTTCTCCATCTGTAGAATCTTTTGAGTTGATGTTTACATTTCCCTTACAACAGGCTAATACACATCTAATACGCCTCAGTTCTAGTCCAATGGATGGGGTCCAACATCCCATGTTGATCGATACGGTGGTGTAAGTCTAATGATGATAATTTGATAGTAAGCCGACTATTAATATGGTGACCAGCGACCGTTTTTAACTTTTCGTGTTTTCTTGACTTTTCTCTTTGGTAAATGTGTAGCTTTAGCGTATAAAGTCTTTTCATCCGGCTTCTCCTCCTCCACTAACGATCCGTCTAGACTAGACTCTGGTGTTGACAATACCCTCTGTCTGCGACTTTGCATATAACGCCAACGATCAATATTACCTATAAGTTCTTGTGGAGGGTTTATCTTGGAGAGAGAATTAGCAAATATTTGCCACCCTGTTGGTGTAAAGTTCTTACGTGATCTCAGAATATCGTTCATCAGATCCACAGCATGAGTTCCTTCGATTACTTTTCCTCCTATAACTAGTTCACCTTTTTCATTGAATCTCAATAGATTGGGTGGAGCTTGTTCAATAAGTACCATTAACTGTTCAGCTTTTTTCCGAAGTATTTTAGGTACCGTATCTACCACTTTGGAAATCCAAGATACAGACTTTGATTCATCTTGGGTCGCTCCCTGTGTCTCCACTTGAACGGCTAAGGGTTGATTCAGACGTTGGTGTAGATTGACATAATTAAGCAATGCTTGCTGATAAAGCTTGACCCTTTCATCTTCTGGAATATCCTTACGTTTGAGAATCGTTTGCATTTCTTCATCCAATCCATTTAGACCATGATAGGTTGGTTGTTGTGCGTGATAATGATTTGTTTGTACCTGATGAGCTATTTCCTGAGGAACCAACACCATCTTACGTGCATGTTCCATATTTACTATTTTTTACCGTTTCGCAAATTCTTTTGTCGTCGTTGTCTTCGTCGGGCTATTCCTTTTCTGATTCCACCGATGATAAGCTCTCCAAGAATACCTAATACAGGTGCGGCAATGGCTGATATAAAACCACCCTTCTGATTAATGAGCTTCTTTTTTCGCACGATGGACACTTTCTTATTTGAAAGAAGTCTCAATGATTTCTTATGGGTTTTTAACTTTCTTTTATGTGCAGCAGAGAGAGGGACGTTTCCTTTTAATATATTAAGGGCACATTCACATAAACATTTCACCAAGTCCGTGTTAGCTCCCTTCAAAACACCTTGTCTCTGTGTAGGACTTCCACGAGCGAGTACATGTAAATACGGTACGTTCTTCTTAAGTCTTTCGGTCATGACGAATGAACTCTGCTGTCATACAGTCCGAGTATTTATAATCAAAATGAGACAAGACACAATTGTTTAATCGTTTTATACATTACAATCGCTTCCGTCATTTCATTACATAGACGTAATGTCCTTCTCCAGGGAATATTTCAGTCCTTAGACGGACTCGTTCATCGGTGTCGGGTTTCAGATCGATTAAAAGATAACCGTATGCTTTTTTTGTGGCATCGTTATAGGCTTCCTGAAGAAATTTTACTTTGTGAGGATATATCTGTTTTCCAAGGTGTACTATCTGGGATCTATCTCGAGGATTCTTATATATCACCATGTAGTGAGCATTCAAACTTATGGTGCGACTTTCTTTTCCTTGGAAGAATATGTTTTGAGTAATGAGAATCACAGAAAGGTTCCTATGATGACTGCCTTTTGTAAACAAATGCGTGATCCTTTTATCATTGCCTGCTTCACTCATGAGATCATCGAGAATTATCAAATTATTTTTCTTTCGGTCAAACATTGTATCGATGTTGGAAGGTATTCCTTCATGAAGATGTACATGAGGCATATCCCTTGCCATAGCAACGTACCCCTCCTGAAATTCCCCATAACACCAGACAATATGTTCAAACACAGCATCCACCACATGATGTTGATATTTCAAAAGTTTTTGAACGAATGTAGTCTTTCCAGATCCTGTAGGTCCTCCAAGTAATAGAGTAAAAGGAGTTTTCAATCTCGTGTCCATGACGCATATGACAATTTTTTACATTCGACATACATATTTGTACACATCGTTCAATCCATTCTTATTATCATCCACTTCAATCATCATACGTCTGTATGCTTTCGACATGTCATCATTTTTCTGTAACTGTTCTCGCATTTTCCTTTTCACATATTTTATTTCTTTCTTCTTATTGTCTAATTCATAGTTTAATCGTTCGATTGTCCTTTCATATCTACTTTCCATTACTTTCACTTGATCCTCAGTAAACATTATACGTTCTTTCTGTCTTTCCCTTCTTTTTGTATCATGACGCCGTTCACATCGTATATTCGGTACTTCATCATCACATTCCATAGGCATCACTTTGCATTGTTCATCCTCACAATCCATCCACTCCATATTTTCGTCTTCAATATTTAAAGATAACATAGTAACTTTCACAAGTACTCTTCCTCTCAGTACGCTCCAGAAGTTCTCAACTTGTTTCTTTCACACCATGCTTTATTTATACCCATTCGAAATCACGTATACATTACATCTTTACAAATACAAACATAAGACGTTGTTATGGGAGGTCATGACGTAATCCATGATGATCTTTATTTAAATATGACACTGTAGACAATTTATGGATTGAGAACTTACACTATAGAATATTTAGTTACACAATAATTTTACATCTCCATTTCATGATTTCATTCATATGACCATTGTATTATATATCATTCTACTTTTAGTTTTTAACATTTTAAAACACTGCAACTTTCACAATCAAATTTGAATTATCTGTTTATACAAAACGATATAACCGTACTAATGAAACTCTTGAATAACATGATCTTTCTTATACTCGTATAACTCTTCATTGAATGAGTCTCTGTATTTATCATTATTTTCATCAGGGTTAAAGAACATTACCACTTCCTGTAAAGTCAGTGCATCGCATTTACATTTCTCATGTAAATCTATTATAGTATCAAGTAATTTTTAACTATCCTGTACAAAGGATGTAAGAACTCTCTCCATAGTATACACCCATGTTATCTCATCGATACATAACTTTGACCACTTCGAATAAAAGTCCTGAGAACAATGTTTCAAAAAGATTTTACATATTTCAAACAAATTCTTTCTGACTTCACGATTTTCATATAGTTTATGTGATAAAACAATGATAGATTCCATCAGATATTTGGAGACACGTTCTGATTCATAGTACAGGGGCATTTTATAGTTTACACATGCATGATACATAGTTGGATAATTATATTGACAACCATCACATTCACACGTTTTGGGTAGGGCCAAGTGCTCGATCTCATTGAATAGAAGAGTAACAGCAAAGCTTGTTAGAAGAAGCTTGTAGTAATAACTGCCATGATGATTCTGAGTGGTGGAACATAATAAGAAAACATGTATTCTTTATTATTTTATGATAGCTTCTTTACAATCAATTATAAATCAAATTTATATGATCGACCTCATGCTTACTCTAAATTGGATCATTTTACTTTTCTATGATAGTTTAACCAACTGTGCACAACTCACTGGCAGTTACAGCATTGTTCACATCTTCAATTGCTTGAACCAATTTTCGCCAGTTTTCCATTGTAAGGTTCAATCCTTTTCTACCAGGAAGCATGCGATCAGAGTACAACGACTTATAATGTTCACGTATGTTGATGAACAATTCATTTCTTAATGTGTTTACAGTAACAAAGCGCTTACCACCAAGATGCTTGTGGTACCACACATCCTGAGGAAAGTCAAACACTTCGTCTTGGAAGATTTCAGGATTAGGCAGTTTGCTTTTCACAGAGGCGGGACCTTGAGCGTCAGCTTGTCCTGGAACGCTGGGGAGGTTGCATGGGTTCTGCTTCACGCACTTCGTGGGAGGATAGGCGCTATCTTCTTGAGTTCCAAGCTTTAATAGAAGAAAAAAGAATAAGTGTTGTTTAGTATCAAATATAAATTATGTTTATCTCTATAATGATGAATGTAAATACACACATACCAGTACATATATTAGTACATTTTTATTTCTTTTTTCTTTTTTTTCAATTTAGATCTACATTTCAACCGTCATCATACTCACATCAAATAAGCTCTCCGTAGACATCTTCCTCTTCAGACCTCCTTTGGACTTCACACCCTCCGAGCCACTGGGCATCACATATTCATCACTCCCTGATTCCTCTGTAGTTTTGAGAACATCCTTAGTTGAAGAAGAAGCATCGGGCATTCGGGGCCTTTTCAGATTCTTTGGAAAGTCCGGAAGCTTCGGGACCTAATACTTTGCAGCAAGCCTACCGGTGAGTTTACCGGTACCTGCTTCATCATACCCTCTCGGTACAGGAACACCAAACCGCTGGTCGGACTTTCCCATCGTGTTTCGAATGTTTGAGTGTTGTAGAAGTACACTCGCTTCTCACGTTCCGAATAACACGCGGTCCAACCCGATTTCTCCTCATCAGAAGACAGAGTAGAACGTGCCAAAGCCAAAGCATTCTGAACCGATGTTGAACTTTCCATTATTGGAATAAAGAACTATAGAGGATTTCATCTTGGTATCTGAAAACACTACCAATTCCAATGACAATGATGATGATGATGATCCTAAAACTCACCCTTCTTATCTACGCTTTACCTCAACAATATCATTTCTCTGATTGGTTGTTAATAATAGCGAATCACGAACGTACCCATTCTTATCTATGATGTAATCATCCATGACGTCATATGACCTCCTCTTCTAGATTGTTCCTTATAACACTACCCTGAGATTCTAACATTGGTCAGCTTTAAATGTTATAATTCTATTATGTACTGTTGTTTTAAGATGAATATTTCTATTGCTACTTTTTATTTATGTTTTTTAATGTGTATATATTGATATTTTAAAAATGCTAGAAGGATTCCAATAAAATTTCATTTCGATTAAAATAATTCTAATTTGTAACCACTTTGTAACATTGTTAGAAATTACCACTATGTCTGCTTTATAACAGTACACATTTCATATCATACATTGTATATATTCCATTATAAGATGCGGTTTTCCATGATATTCAAAACTTATAGTAGTGACACGGTTTTATTATTCATATTACTTCTTTTTTATATTGCTAAAGTATTCAAATCTTTTGATTGTCAATTATAACATTATCTATTATTCGTAATATTTCTTGTGTATACATAATGATATAAAGCTTGATGGGATTCATTATTATTCATGCTTGAACATTATATTATTGCAGTGATTGTTGTGAGAAATAAATTCTAAAAACATTCCTAAAACTATGACTGTTTGAATTGTGTATTCTGTACGAGTCCACATTGTTCTCATATTATTCGAAATACTACAAGTCTAATTCAAATCCAACCAAATGATCGATGTCTTAAATATGTCATGATTGTAAAGTCAAATTCAAGACACATATTTTGAAGTAAATTATCCTCATCTTAATTCATTATTTTATTTTTCAATTATGAACATAAAAAAGTCAAATTCAAAAGTCCATATTCGGAAGTAAAACATCCATCATTTGGTCAAAACCATTAGAACCCCAGTAGCGTTAACAGGACAAAAATATTCAAAGTCATAAGTCCATATTCTAAGACATTATTCGCTCGATCGGGAGAAACCCAGAGTCAAAATAATCATATTACAATTCCCAACTCCTGTAGAAAGTCAAATCCAAAGTCATATTTAACTTCAAAGTCCTTCGTGATCGGAAAATAACCAGAGTCAAAATAATCATATTACAATTCCCAACTCCTGTAAAAAGTCAAATCCAAAGTCATATTTAACTTCAAAGTCCTTCGTGATCGGAAAATAACCAGAGTCAAAAATACAAATTAATATACATAGGTCAATGAAGTCTGTACTAAGTCAATGGACATCCCATACTTCGTCCCAGTTACAGTCACTTTAGTGTATTAAGCAATACTTAATGTCGTTTTTTCGACGAAAAATTCATAAAAAGTCCCATAGACACACACGTAATAATGAGCAAATGTCTTCCAACAAACTCCTATTACTACTCACATTTCAAGACCATAGCATATTTTTCTACGAGCGAATTCTTTTGAAAGTTTGAATTTGACCGTTAAATCGTATTTAGCGCCCTCTCTTGGTTACAACAATATTTAGCTTCTAATCGGGCATATACAAAATTATTTTAAAGTTTTGATTAAAGCACGCTAAAAAGGAATACATAAAGAATAAAGTCTGAAATTTTCATCCAATTCTGTGCATGAGAAGGTGTCCTTTATAAAGAAAGAAAATACTGAATTAGCGTCGGGGGTTACGACGCTGAAATATTTTGCACACTTTAGGTTATAACTTTTCCAAACCTTGGTCATTTTCTGCACAATCTTTTGTACAATATGTTAATGATATCATGTTTTATTTTATATAGATTTGAAGACAAAATTCGGCGATAAAAATATTCGCTTTTACCAAAACTGTACTTGGGCTTTAAGCCCTCAATTTGGAATTGTAATATTTACGTGTTGTATATGACTGGAAGATAAGCAATTTTGACCAATATGGAGAAAGAATAATTGCTCTTGCTGATATTACTTCATCATTATTTTAACGCAGAGATATGGTACTGCAACTTTAGATAAGTATTCTCCATCATGCAAGTTTCTTACATTTGTTAAATGATGAAACAGTATAATACTTGTAATTAACGAGATGAAAAGAAAAATTGCAGTTGAGTTTCTGATTTTCTTTGAAACAATGTATACATAGAATCTATCATTCGCCATTTCCTTTATAGTAAATTTTTATGATTTTGTACAATTTTATGTTCCCATTTTGTCAGGTGCAAACTGCAAAAAAATTGATTCATAATGACGATTGTATTTAAAAAGACAGACCGTTCTATGCGTGCAATAGTCGCCACTTGCTGCAGCGCTTGACCAACATATAGCAACGCTATGCATTTCGAATTCTGATAATTTGATACATGGGAACAGCTGCACATTTAGACAAACATGGCATTAATGTAAACATGCATCACTATCTTGTAAAGATATATTTAAAATTGCATCAAATGTAATGGCAGTGGAGTTTGCAATCAGTAGAAATTATTGTAAATCAGCAGAAGGGACATTCAAATGGATTGGACAAACTAAATAACTTCATTGAAGCCCTCTCAATAGCTTCGTAATAACAAATGTAGCTTCCCTATTCATTTACTTAACATGTGCGACACCTGCTCGACATTTCTCCACGGAATAAATTGATCCAGTAATATTACCCTGGCATTAGCAATATCAGCATGTGAGGCACTTAAATGCATTTCAAGGAATACATTCCTATCAGGTATCGATGCACCTCACCTGGGTTGAGTGCAGCACAATGTGGATGAATTTCTTGCTGAAGGAAACTAACGCCATGGGTCGACTCAAACCGTTATGCATCGCGACGCTTCCACAACCAAAGTTGTTTACTTTGTCCAAATCCTTCGAACCTTCTGCTCCTAGTGCAGTTTTGCCATCAGATTTGCTATTTATTTTTGCAAAATTTTACTATTGAGTCTGCTATCGAGTCTGCACAAAATAATAACCTGGTTGCTTTAAAGCACATCGGAGGCAATAGCTGTCTTCCCAATGCGGCACGGATAAAATCATTGAAGTGACATTTGATATCTATCTTCAATTTCTTGGAAAATGTAGGATAATAAATCTTCAGTAGATGTTAAAGTAGTGACATTGTTTATGTACCCGATTTTACCATGTCTTACTTACTCATTCACTCACTTTTCTTACTTCTTGATTTCTTTCTTTCTCTCTCTCCCTCTCCCTCGCTCGCTCGTTCTCTCTCTTTCTCTCTCTCTCGCTCGTTCTCTCTCTCTCTCTCTTTCTCTCTCTTTCTTTTTACCTCTCTCCCTTTCTCTAGTTTATCTCTTCCCACTCTCGCCTATATAAGTTTCTTCTCCTAATCCGCGGGTTCTTCCCCTCTCCTCCACTTACTCTTGTATTCCATTTTTCCTCATTCCCATCTGCTTTTTGTAAACCCTGAAATCTTAGAACCGTAGGTAAATAGCCATCTTCGCAGTAAGACACCACTCATAAAACAAATAATGTTTCCAAACAGAAACATTAAACAGTGCACCTGGCTTCCTTAAAGGAGCCCACAGCAGTTATTATTTTAGTAGTATAAACAGTTGACTTTGAACTTGGCCGCGAATGCCAATTTATTTCCAAAATATTTACGATTTCGTAATATCATAGGTCTACAGACACAGTAAAGGAAGTTGTTCACTCTTTTATGACTAGCGCCGCAAAATTCATGGTCAAGACTGTTATCTCATAAATCTAAGCTCTGAGTACTTATTTTAAGAAAGTGTTCCTGTGCAGGCAGATAACTTTGATGAAGCTGTTTCCTACGGTATGCCAAATCTTTTTATTTGCATTGGAGATTTTGAGGNGGGGGTTGGGGGGGGGGGCAGCGTCCCCCATCGTCCCCGTGGATCCTTTTGTTCATGTGGCTAATTTCACTTTTTACACAATTAAATATTTTTAGAATAAATCTCTCAAATTGATCGTAATCATAATTATCTAGTATATATCTAGTAGCTAGTAATATACAGTTGGTGAATAATGCATCTTGTCATTCTTTCTTTGCATAATATGAGGTTGCCCCGTCTCATCGGTTGTTTGTTTATAGTGTGCCCACGTGCTCGTTTCTATGTCGGCACCTCTCCACAGGAGTTGATATATCTCGACCTCTCTGACCATCCAATGACATGTAATACAAATCCATCTTGTCATTGTCTCTTCATACTTAAGACCTTGCGTGCGATTGCATGAAATGGTCTTAGCTAGCCTCATCTTGCTCAGTCGTTTTAACTTCTTGTGGCACCTTCTATGACACATATGTAAAGAGGAAGGCACAAGAAGTTAAAGACATTGTCACGCTTTCGGATATAGTTGTTTAAAATATTCTCAAATCAAGATATGTGACCTATGTTACTACATTCAGATGGATGAAAAAAAAAATTATATAGAGTGCAAAAAAGAAGGACGTTTTACAGGCAGTAATCAAGATATCAATGGAAATTGCACAAAGTGTACCATTGTCGCTGTTTTCCTGCACAGTGTACCTATATGTATCGAATTTTAGCTTTTTTTGAAGCACTATACGTTGATTTTGAAGCCAATAATACGTCTT
The DNA here is from genome assembly GCA_036244855.1 of Temnopleurus reevesii. Lineage (NCBI taxonomy): Eukaryota > Metazoa > Echinodermata > Echinoidea > Temnopleuroida > Temnopleuridae > Temnopleurus > Temnopleurus reevesii. The sequence goes on along the minus strand of BQKZ01002820.1, from coordinate 28,805 downwards.
ACAACTTAGTTTATATACTTCATCAACCATAAACATTTAGAATCTGGGTGTTTAGTATTTTTAAACGAAGACAATGTTATACAGCACCTTTAAGACGTCTTAGCAAAACGTCTTACAAAAGTATAGCTAAGACCATTTCTTGCATCTGTCACCAGGACCCCGGACTAGTCTGAAGAAAACCAAATCAGTCTTGCAAACCAATCGGCAATTAATGATTAATGCGATGTATATAATAGCGTAGGCATAACACATGTCGTCTTCTTTGATGCACTGCTTGTGACAGCGAGGGGGGGGGGGGGGGTGGTAGTTGAGGCGGCGAAAAGACTGTGCCTTCTGTTTGCGGGGTTTAAAGGGCTGCAGCCTCTGTTACTTTTCCCGATGAAGCATGCTATTGTTCTATGTCTTGTTGGTCAACAATCGACGACATTTTATACAGTTTTGGAAATGAAGAACCTTTTGGGGGGGGGAAGGGGGGGGGGGGCTCGATCAAGACAGGAGAGTTTCTGTTCTGCTGGCCCCTGTTAACAAGCCCTGGATCAACGCAAGGGCTGCAATCCAAGTCCTCTTGTCTAGATTCGTACACTGGTAGGTGTGGAAAGATAAGGTGTTTATGTTCACTGTATATAGGCAATTTCAAGTCAGGTGCCCATCAGCCCAATAGTTCTTGTAGAATTTGCATTACACTGGGGTTTGAATCCATGTCCTTCTGCTGAAGAAGCTATTGATATAACCGCACTTCGTCAAATTAAAAATTTACTGAAACTTAAAGAAGCCATCAATATTATAAATTTGCAGATTACCGAAATCAAGGCATTGACAGCCAATGTCATCTCTGGATGTGGATTTAACTTGCATTTGGAAGTTAGATATATGCTTATAGTAAGACAGGCATGTCATTAGATTCTTTGTAGGGGTGCAAAGGTGGACAAATTAAATGGACCCTTTTGCAGTTGCCTTTTAGGTGGACCTGCCCCCCCCCCCCTGCCGTGATGATGTTTGTGTGGGCACACGGAAAGATTGTCCCACAAGCATGACAAGTCTCGAGACCGCTAAGGGAGCACTAAAACACAGAACACTGAACTCAGCTCGTATGCAATAAGCATTTATCATTCCTGTGCCCTTTTCGCTTCGGGAAAGTTTACTCGTAAATCACAACCCACAGATGCGAATGCGCTTTATTGAGTTCAAACCAGTTCGTCTAATAAATATGATTATTTCTTAGAGTGCTTGGATGGTACCATCTCCTACTGTCATCTATTTATAAGATGAGAAGCAATGTAAAGTTCTAAGCTTGTAAGCCCTTTTTGTACTTCGGTCTAACGTGTGTGTGAGTGTGTGTGTGTGGGGGGGGGGGACTATCGTCATTAACTAGTAAATGTATAATGATGATGATGATGAAGTTGAATGATATTAAAATAATAATAATCATGAACGGATGGCGCTTATCAACTCTTCACGAGAATTCCCTAAGCGCTCTACAATTGCAGCATTATATTATTACCCTGGCTTTAGCAGTGCAGCTATTAGGCGCATAAGCTTTTTCAAGGAATAAATTCCTACCAGGTACCCATTCACCTCACCTGGGTTGAGTGCAGCACAATGTGGATGAAGTTTTTGCTGAAGGAAACTAACGTTATGGGTAGGATTCGAACCTACGATCCTCTGGTTGAAAGGCGAGAGTCAGAACCACTACACCACGGCGCCTCCTTAAAAAAAAGACAGCTTAAATGAAAATGGGGAGAGTGAGAAATTTCCTGGGCGACGAGATGCATACACAATCATATACCCCAAAACACGTATATATACACTCATAAACAAAACATTTTTTTTTCATAACGGATGAGTAATCAAAAGAATTATTCAACACCCTACTTTTTCCTATCTTTAGTAGATGTTGAAGAAGGATTTTTTTGTTGTTGCTTGTGCGACCAAATGCAATGCTCTCGTACCGACAGAATAAGATGTATGAACTATTGGAATTTTTCTATTTTTTATTTTACCCTCATTTTCTTAATTTCTTTTATTGCTTATTTGTTTAGACTCTGGTTCGAGCACGATTCTGATTTAAGGGGAACTGGTAGAAAAGTTGTGAAAACTTGCTGGATCAAAATAATTGTTATAATAATTGTTTTGAACACACTTCTTCTAAAAAAAATTATAGAGCAATGTGAGTGCACGTGTCACTCTACATTCATTTGCAGTTTCATGTAACTGTTCACAACATTATTTGCAACACTTATCACAATTCGATTTAATTAGACAACTTTCTCGAACATTATTTCAACGGGGGCTGTAACCTCCTGCCTCCGCCAATCTCCATCCTGTCCATGGTCAGTCAAATTTGTCAATCAATTTATCATTACCATCCACTATTGCGAATGTATATGACGAACACCCGTCTTCCCCCTTTAATGCAAGGAATGTACAAGCACACAAGGCTACTATATAGTCCGGAGCTCTCCCATCGAAATGGTGACATTAAGTTTGACCTCATTACAGGCGAATCTTCACTCGATGTCTTACTGCGAAACATGCTTTACTCAAGGTTGAACTCCGCAGGGTGGGGGTGTATGAGGGAGGTGAAGGAGCTGATGTTACCCCCTACTTCAACATACACACACACACACACACACACACACACACACACACGCACTCACACTCACACCCACATACACACACACACACACACTCCACACATACTTATCTACCTGAACTAAACACGTTGGCACACCCCACAGCCGCACATGCAAAACACACCCATACATACAATCACCACACACACACATGGATATATCTATACAAGCACCTATATACGCACGTGCACACCACACACAAGCACACAAACACACCCTCATCATTATTCTATGTCTTACTGCGAAACATGCTTTACTAAAGATTGAACTCCGCAGGGTGAGGGTGTATGGGGAGGAGGAGTTGGTTACCCCCTACTTCAACATACATGCACACGCACACGCACACACACTGACTGACAGACACATGCAAAAACACACACAAGCACACAAAACACACACTCTCCCTCTCTCACACACACACACATACAAACGCGCACACACATAAAGACAATACTCGCAAAACGCACACCTAAAACACAAATGCACGCATCTACGCACCAATATTGAATACTTGCCTACGCACACTCTACATACATACACATACAAATACTTTAAAAATTACTTCTTCTGAAATCTCATCCAAAGTTAATTGCAAATTAAGTAGCATCACACACACACACATACTCTCGCCAAAATCCAAAAATTGTTTTTTGGGAGCCAAAACTTTAGAATTTCGGGTCCCTAAGCAGCGAAAAGAGATCCATGAAGGACATCTGCAGTTGTTGTAAAAAATGATTGACTGAGGTAAAAAGTACATTATATCTGAAGTTTTTCTTCATATTCCCCCCAAGATTCAACCCCCCCCCCCACACACACACCAACATATTCCTCCTGTCAACATCGCCACAAATCATTACGTAGAAGCATTCATGTTGGCGGGTGATGAAAGTTATGACTATATACAAGAGTAGGCTACAGCAATATCATTTCGTGGTATTGGTGTCATATGGTATGTGTGTCTCTTCGGATTATAGCTTCCATATCATGAATGTAAGCTCGTAAGTTCAAACGTCGGTATCGACCAAATTATTTTAGAATGGACCATATTACATGTTACCAGGTACATATTAGTAGAATGCAAAATTGAAAGGGTAACAATGAAACTACGATATGACTGAAAAAAAAACACGATCAGTTGAAACTGGCATACATTGAATAAGATTTGTTATTCATATGCAGTAATGATCCATGAGAACAGATTTTATAACAATTGGTACCATCCCATACGCGGATCCATCGGCAGAATCCCCGGAACTTCGGACTGCAATAATCACTGTTCTCTTTGTTTGTGTACCTCATTTCTTCCACCCCCAGTATTGGGGTGATGGGCGACTGGAAGTATAAAGACCTCTTCCACCCCCCCTTTTTTTTTTGTTGCTTTTCACTCGAGCGGCGGATAGATTAACTTTTCGCCCATCCTTTTGGCCAATCCTGCACTGATCCAAACCATCCCAACACCCTATTGCAAGAGGGGTCCAAGCCTTTAATGCGAGATTACATCAATATAATGAATTGCAATATTACATAGAGCACCGTTATTCACATTTTTCATTATCAAATATCGATTACGTCTTTAATATCTACTGAAGATAAGAGAATGTGTAAAAAAATCGATCTGTTATCGAAAATTATGTGTGAGACACGTCATTCATATTGAAAATGTTCGGACCTTATCAAAATATTTCTTGGGTTTCTGCTTTGTATGGAGTATTGAGTATTGTATTTTTTTTTTTTTTGGGGGGGGGGGGAATGCATGCAACCCTTTCGACAATAGACAATCTTAGAGCGTGATCTACTGATTATCTTTACCAGGGGCCACGGAACTGGGGGAGGGATGCACAGCTCAATCCCCCACACACATACACACAAACATACGCATAACCAAAGAAACAAACAGACACACATGCACGCACACACAGACTCATACGCACACACATTTTTTCCCTATAATTACATGCAGAAATTAAAACCACAACCCTCCACTTTTTGGAACACTCTGGCGGTCCCTTTTCAACAACGTTGACCGACAAGCAATGTTCTGTCACTTTTCAAAACGTGAAATCATATTAAAACAAAGTTTTCGTTCTGTTATAGGTCAAGACCATCCACAAAGATCACAAACGGCTCGGGGCGGCTTTGGGAGAGGCTGACACATGTCAGCACTCCTACTTCTCTCAGAAGCCCTTTAAAAGCAAACACATCGTTCAATTATGACCTAGAGCGTTAGGCAACGTGATACATTTTGACATATAAGAGTCAACAGTTTAAGGTTTTGTTGGTATTTCAAAACCAGTCACAACTCTTCACGAGAAACAAACAGTGGAATTTGGTGTCGAATATGAGCGATCGATTTTTAGGCGGGATCAAGGGGATGGGGAGGGGTGCGCGTAATATGACCCTAATATTTATACATCCTCGATCCACTCCTGAAAGACTTCACGACTTCACGCACGACTGGTACCAGCTCTTGTGCTGAATGATCGAGAATCGTGCGCGTATTTCACCGATGACGATACTCCAGTCTTTCTTAAAGTCGTTCGTAACTTTAAGAACGACTTGGTGAAAACACCGCCCTGTTTTATTCTTTTATGTGACAAACAGAACGTCCTTTGCTTGACGCGATTCCTTCATGATCGTTGTATGTTTTCCAAACATGCCTCAAACAAGTAATGGTTCATGCAGGCCCTGGTTCATGTGGACTATAATTTGAATAGGCGACTTTAAATATAATCCATATAAGCAATCAAAACAATGATCATTAACTTTCTATCTTCCAGTTTCAGACAGCAAAGTCTTAAGCATGATGGCATCGATTCCGATCATCAACCTACCCGACGGCGACGACGATGGACCGGCGATCGTCTCTCCTCCTTGTCTTCCGGTCATTACTATCGGTGGCGATGATGACGACAGCAACTCTTCCCCTCCGACATCGGTCAAAGAACAAACTGAGACATCGCTGACCACGGTCAAGATCACCTCAGATAACCTCCTCACGTCCGGCGGAGCTCGACCGCGCAGACGTTCGATCATCGAGATCGAAAGTACCGTGACCCAGCAGCAATCGTTTGCGATCGTTCCAAAGCCCGCGCTTCTGGATGACGGCCTAGTCCCACCCGTATCACATCGACGTCGAATTTCGGTGGTTCAGTGGAGGGATATCAACGCGTCGCTTTTCGATGACAGTGTCAAATTTGAGGATGTCGGCCCGGAAGATGAGACGAAAACAAGCAGTCAGTTCATCGCAAATAGATTGCGTAACATCGAGGATACTTTCTGGGATGGGAAGAGAAAGATGATTCCCGATTATGAAGCCATGGAGAAGCTGGATGAGACTGTATTAAAGGTAAGGACGCCGTTTTAGTCTGTATATAGTCTGTTCAACTTGTTGAATTCCAAATCAAGGTCCAATTGAAATAGATAAGTAAAGAGCGTTGTAAAAGAGGGAAGAAATGTATTTGATGTTGCTGTTGAGTGCAAGAAATTCAATTTGTTGTAAGGCCATAGTATACTCCGAAAAATAAAGAAGCCAAAGTAAACGATTTTGATATAATACGCCAAATAGTCACGTTCAAACGCTCATGTGTGGCAAATATTTGTGTCACATTTAAGCTTAGACAGCTGTCGATTTAGTGAATGTGCGAAAATGTAAAATTTGACATCTGCTAATTTGTGGTTTCTTTGGAAATATTAGGTCACATATTTTCATCTCCTTCTGTATTCTTAGGTCCCGAGGACGCCTCAGACCGATATCAAGGTTCTTGTTTCCAAACTAACTGAGACGGTCAACAGTGATATAATGAAGTTCAGAGCCATTGTCCGATGGATCTCACGAAACATATCGTACGACAGCAGTTACCTGAACACCGGGGAACGCACCGACCAAATGCCGACCAGTGTACTGCAGACAGGAGTGGCTGTTTGTGAGGGCTTCGCCAAGCTCCTCTGCGAAATGTGCAGGTAACACTTTAATGCATGACGCCAGAATATTGCCCCCCCCCCCGAAAAAAAAAGCTTTGGAATGGCAATCTACTGCGAATTGCATAAAGCCCCGGTCACATAGAGCCCCGGAAGCAACACGATTCAACACGACTCTTTTGTTCAATTCACAGTAAGCTGCCTGTGAACAAGAAGTCATGTTGAATCGTTTTGCTTCAGGGGCTCTATGTAACCGGAGCTTAAGTACGATAGGTAACTATCCAAACGGTTTGTGGGGGCAATAATATTCTGGGGCGTTTCATGAATCTTGTCCCAAGCAAAAAATCCAGCGTTGACTCATCCAATTAGATTTTTGACTTTAATTAGATGAAAAGCACTACCGCTGACTATTGCTACGGTAATTGTCAGAAAATGACTGCTTGTCGCTGCGACAAACTTGAAATGCCATCCGGTACTGCCATTCCATTTTCTATATTAGAGGTGCATCTGGTCAATGCATTACAGAATAAGAATTATAAGAAAAAGAGAATAAATTTGGAAGGACGCAGATAGGCAATAGGTCCGATGTCCCCTCCTGAAACAACCTGATCCCACTTATTTCTCCTGTAACGGAAGTGCTAGTTTTATAAGATTTGATTTGATTTTGATTTGACTTATTTGCCTAGACGGAAAAATACAATAAATGAACAAGAGACTAATTGTTTGAGGGCATCCATTATTGAATTTTATATCCATGTACAGGTTAGCTGGTATCAGGTGCGAGATGGTGTCGGGAGTTTCTAAAGCGATTGGCTTCTATCCAGGAGCTACAGACTACCTGATGGATCAAGGAAGACATGCCTGGAACAAGGTGCTCATCGGGGACCAGTGGTACTTATGCGACTCAGCCTGGGCTGCCGGCGTGTCGAGTAAGGATTCACATGCAATTCTTTAGTTGCAAGAAATTATCAATCCTTCATCAATTATCAATCTGTAAAAATTAATATCAATCTGCAGAAAGGGATCGAGAAAAATCGCTCTGTTCTCATAAATACTGATTTTGGACTTTAAATGTTTCATTATAATCTCAAGGAAGGGCTCTAAAGATATTTATTTCTATGTATGATTTTGAACAATTGCACCGATTGCATTTATTAGTGATAGGCATTTGATGTTAAACAGAGTTTGATCCAATCTAAAAAAAATTATTTCAGGAAGGACTATATTTCATGAGTCCATCAAATACATTTTGGACGCTCGATCGTATTGGCATTTTGATACAGGGACAAAGCCATAAAACACCCTTTAAATCAGATAAAAAAATGTTATTCTCTTTCCAGCTCAAGGTCCTGACGGACTGTACACATTTGATCGTCGATGGGGTGAAGGCTACTTCCTTGCCAACCCCGAACAGTTCGCCGCAACACATTTCCCCATCGAAAACGGTTCGGAACCTGACTTGGAACCCTGGAGCAACAGCATCCAAGTCGGTCGAGCAGCCTTCCTTTTCAAGTTAAATTGTCTCTCGCACGAGAAGGGGGTAATCCACAGCGAGGATAATAAGGTGTTGATAAAGATCCAAAGTGACTATCCTCTAAATGCTTTTTGCAGGTTGTTGAGGGATGATAACTCAGATGAGGAGATTCTGAATAGGGTTGTCCACTGGTGGAAGGGTAATATCCTCACGTGCCACATTGATCTTCCAAGGCAAGGAAAGTACATCTTTACGGCATACGGCACGCTGCCAGCCGAATCGCCCGGCATTGGTGGTGAATCTCTGTCTAGTAAGATCTCGGAATATTACGGAACGCGCTTGATGACATTTACAATATTTGCCGAGAGCGAGAGGAACTCAGTTCCTGACCTACCAGTCGAGAACAATGAGGTATGGGGTGTTGATCCAAGGTGTGCGCAAAGAGGATTCTCGGCGATATCGCATCCCGAGCCATTCGTTGATGCAGCAAATGGACGCACAACCCTTAGCTTCAAGCAAGTTGGAGATTTAATGCCACTTGTCTATCATCTATCAAATCTTGATGATCCTGAGGAGAACCTCGAAGACCACGTCTACATTGAGACTGTTGGACAAAGAATGGTCTGCCACATCTCCTGTCCGAAACCGGGAAGGTATTCTTTCATCCTGAAGATGAAACTGCACACCGATGAGAAGTATCACCACGCTGCGACGTACTTGATTACATCGACGAGGGAATTCAGAGGTGGTGATGACGTTGCCATTGTCTTCCCGAAGGGTCACAACGGAATCTGGGGACCTAACGATGAGTTCTTCGACATGGGCCTTACTGTAAGAGGACCAGACTCTTCCACAATCCTGGCCAAGGAAGGGGAGAGCTACTTCGTGATTCGATGCGACAAATCGCGCGATATGGAGATGAATCTAACCCTGAAATCAGGAGGATCCGACAACGAACTTCGTAATGGTCATGCGTTTATTCAGACTGCGAAGGGGAAGTCAACGACGACGTGTTCTATCAGCCTGCGTCTGTCAGAAGCAGGCATGTACGAGTTGAAAATCTTTGCGCGTCTGCACCCGGGGACTGAAAGGACCTACGTCGGTTCCTGGTTGTTGGTTTGCGAGAGGCCATCTTGGAAATCACTCTTCCCAAAGGGATCTGTGAACTGTGGACCAACGGAAGAGTTCTACAAGCACGGGCTAGAATCCAACAAGGAGGCCTTGGTTGAGACGAACGATGGCGAATGTGAGATTGAGGTTACGTTAACAGAGGAAGTCTTCTTGACATTCTCGTTGAAAAGCGGGGACACCGACAAGGACATCCACCAGGGAAAGATGTTTGGGGAGTTGATCAAACGTGATGGAATATCAAGAGCCGTGTTCAAATTCAGGCTCCATGAGAAAGGCCTTTACGCGTTCCGACTCTTCGCGAAGAAGACTCCCAAACAGGACAAAGCTACCTATGTCGGCATGTGGCTTATTGATTGCCACAATGCATCAACTGAGGAGGCGTATCCTCCCCGAAGTGGCCTTTGGGGTCCAAACCAAGTGTTCCGTGATGTCGGGATGTCTTTGGTTGATTTGGAAAGTAGTCATATTCGGCTCCCACGCGGTGAAGGGAAACTCTGCATCAGACACAGCGCAAAAAGGTCTGCAAAGAAGATGTCGTATCGTCTCGACAAGAACGGCTCGAGGTACGATGCTGCGGGGATCATCAACGCCGAGACGCGTTGGTCAAAGGATGGCTCTGCTATCCTCACAACTCTGCACTTTCGTTTCGATGTACCCGGTATGTACGCCCTGCTCGTCTTTGACGGGTCTAAGCAATCAAACGCCCTTGCGGGTCATTGGCTGATCGAGTGCGTGGCGACAACCGATCGGCCAAAGTTCCCAGAGCATGCTGGCATGTGGGGTCCCTCAGAACACTTCTTCAAGATGGGAATGGCCCTTGAGAACATCGAGAGTTCTACGATTGAGACGGACTCGGTGGAGTTTCAGCTCGATATCTCCTCCGGATCCTTCAACTTCCAGGCCAACTTTCATCTTTTTGAGGACAAGAAGACCAATAGTCTTCCTAAGGATCACGTGAAAGTGTCCTACACTAACAATGGTCGTCACATGGTGAATTGTTGTGTGAAGCTGCCGCATCCTGGCTCGTTCGGGCTTCAGTTCTACGCGGCAGAGAAAGGCGTAAAGACTCTCAGCAACTGCGGCGTATGGCTGCTAAACTGGCCTGAAACAAAATGACTTATGATAGAACCAGAGGAAAATGTTGAAATATCGCTTCATTTTGAACTCCCCGGTTTGTACCCTGGTTTGATAAGTTAAGTTACACAAAGCCTCATCATTACAAATTTTGTTCTTCGTAACTTGCCTTAGACATTGTACACTTACCAAAGCATTATCAGTATTATCATTGCAATTATCGATTAACATTTATGTAAGACTATTATTGCTCATTAAAAAATTCTTACAGTTGATACGTAGAAATTTTAGCCCTAAACTGTTATTATTGAACATGACACGTGTTTTTTTCCTTTGCGATGCATAAGTCATATGTTGATCTATCAGTAAATGGATCCGTACCGGTGTGTGTCATTAAATGCAATCTCTTGCTAGATAAATTACCTTTTGTATCCTGAGTGACATATTAGCCTTGTTTGTTTGATAATTACCATATTCTATATTTTATTGGCATTTTCAAATCTACGGATTTACAAAAACCTTTTCTTGAGGTAGAAGCTAGGACATTAATAAGAACATTTTTGATGTACGTTGACGTCCGATTAGTGATCAATTTGCTGTTTCTAGTAATACCTATACTGCCGAACGGCTTCATCGTTGCATACAATTTTTGCCACAAAGAACTCTGGCAAACTTTTTGCCAGGGAGTTTTCACTGTGTAAACGTTCATAATAAAACTTGCTTTTGTCGGAGTTTGCTATGACAGAGAAATTATGCAACAGGCTTCAGGAAGATGTTCTGTGAAGCTTGTCACAGTGACGATTTAGTCAGCGCTGAAAAATCAAATGAAAAAACTCTTGATTTTGATTGGATGAAAAGTATGGGCTTTGCTAGAGTAATGAGTGCTGAATTCTCGATGTGACAAGCTTCATGAAATGCTCTTCGGGTTTTCGTGCAAAGATCTTTACAACGCTAAGCCATATCTCTCACATTGCGCACGAGGGCGGATTCGATTTGATTAACAGCTACTTACCATGCCACTCTCTGGAACATTAATGGCGAAGAGCAAGTACCACAGACCCCATTAGCACCTGAAAATATTGAGTTTAATTGAATTGAATTTAATGACCATTTTCAAGGGAAAAAGGTTCTTCCTTTCTGCCTTTTGTACTTGGATACATCTTCCTCTGTTCTTCGCTTCCCCATCCACTTCTGTACGAAGCATTCATTTATCAATTAATTTTCTAAATAATAATGAGTGAAAAAAAAATTGCAAGCGAGTGAATGAACATTGAGTGAATTATAATATTTTCGCTCTTATTAGCGACCGCTGAGAGCACTCGAATTGTGATAGATCACATAGGTCAATAATACGAATTTTACTTAAATTTCATAGATGTAAAAATCCACTTGCTCCGGTGTGAAAATCAGACAGTATTCCAAACCTTGTCTCTTTCCTACGTACAATTTTAATTGAAATAACTGCATTGTTTGTTTGTTTATAGCGTTATTCATAGGTATCGTTTCTAAACAGTTTATTGTTTACTAAATATTTTTCAAATTTTCCTTCCATTAGTCCTTGAAATACTATTTAGTAATTTAATCGTTCTTTTATCTACAACAACAAATGTACTGTAGTGACATTTGGAATCTCGGTATCTCGGTGCCTAGATGCACAAAATGACAAAGTTGTCAATAAAAAAAACCCGTGACGTCACGGGTATTTTATTGGGAAAGAAAACTTATTGAAGCGAAACCACATTTTGGCCTTCAGTGTGCAAAGAGGTAAAACGCAAACGTCAGGTCCCAGTCACACATCCAGTCTAGATGGTTTCTTCTCGTTAGTAGGCCATTTTCGTAATGTATTCAAAATTATTTACGCTTGCCCCAAGACGAATTTTGTATTCAGCCGTCAGAAAATAATGAGAGTACAATAGTCAGAATGCCCCTTGCATACAATCACTTTGCTAGGTTGGACAAACATTGTATCTTGTCCAACCTAGCAACAGTCACTGCATGCAATCCACTTTTCTCTTATTGAAATACAATTATTCCATATCGCGTGAACAAATAATTTGGCTTTGTGTGGTTGACAAAGATGCGGGCATAAAATTACGAAAGTGGTCTATTTAACACCTGATAAGAATACAATAACAGCAAATGTTACATTAGTTTATTCTTTGGTCGCAAGATATGATTATACAATTTATGTTTTGATAATTTCTATGTTTATGTTGGGTAATTTTTACGTAATTTATGCAAATTCATGCGAAAACACGTGTTCTAGATATACATGACATAAACTGCTATATTCTTGTTCATATAAACTAGAAAGTAAATAAGGAGGGACTATAAATAGGTAAAATGTAATGTTGCTTGAACTATAAACTCTAAAAGACGAAAATTCCTTATCCAATTATGCAAATTTATTCAAAATATGTGCCAATATGTCCTGATTGAAGCGCAATGTTTTAAAATGCAATTATTAGTCAATATTGCCTTACTTAATTTATTGATGACACAATGCACTTTTACAATGAATAGTTTTAACATTTCCAATTATAGATTATATAATTCTATATAATTTATGCGAATTTATGTAAAATATATACTATTGGGCGCATTATTTGTTGCGCATATCAAATGGGCACTCGGTTTCCACCGTCCCCAAGCCTCCGCCCATCAACTTACGTCGAGAGAACCTGACTGATAAGTTGACAAATAAATACATCTCTTGCTGCCGGAGACCATCCCTTGCACAGGCTAATACGTGAATCCCAAGACCTAGGTCGCCAACGTCTCCGATCCCGTCACCCTTTCTCTAGGCATGCTGCTGACCTCAGCAAATCAGATTTCAGCCTAATCCAAGAGTGGGAAAAGAGCTGGGAAGGGACGGCCCGACCACGACAATTCACAGTTTCCCCGGACACCAAAGCCCCGACTGGTTCCAAGCTCCCTCGGAA
>BQKZ01002819.1:48255-67640 GCA_036244855.1 Temnopleurus reevesii | reverse complement strand
ATAAATCACTAAATAAGGTGCCAAATGTGGTAATTTTTGGTCACTATATGGTCCTACATTTTAAACAAATTAACATGAATATTTTTAAAAGCAGTGGGATGAAGATAAATTCTTTACGAAACTATTTTGGTATTTCTTTTTCTTTTTTAACTTCTTTAATTCCATTTTTTATTCTTTGCAAATAATCTGGACACCATCCAAGTCATAAAAAGCATGTTTTAAAGTCATTTCAGCCTGTAAATGAGAGAAAAACATTCAAAGATTGATGAATCTTGACTGTGGTCTAAAAAATTGAAATTACGCAGCCTATAGGGATACTGTTTGTTATATATTTGATTGTTTCATTATTTGTGTTTTTCATGTTTCATTGTTCACAAACTGGGCCTCATGGAAAACCATCAAATTGATGAAATGTGCCACCCTGCATAATTATCAGAAATATAACTAAATAAGATAGAAATAAAAAGACTGAGAGAAAAAAGTCACTAGCAATTATTCCTCCTGCCCATCTTCCTTCTTCTCCTTCATCTTCACCATCTTCATCATCTTCTTATTCTTCTTCTTCTTCTCCCCCTCCTTTCCTCCTCCTACTTCATTCTTCTTTTTCCCTTCTTCTTCTTCTCCACCTCCTCCCCTTCTTCTTCTTCTTCTTCTTTTCCTCCTTCTTCTTCTTCCTCTACTTCTTCTCCTCCTTTCCTCCTCCTCTCTCCCTCCTCCTCTTCTTCTTTGTATTGAACTTCTTCTTCTTCTTCTTCTTCTTCTTCTTCTATCCCTTATAATCATCTTGCTCTCTTCTTCCACTCCTCTTTCTCCCACTCCTCCCCATCCGTACCCTTCCTAAAATCTAGACCAACATACCTTCTTGTTTGGAGCTCATCTGCTGAGTCGGCATCGTCAGCCCCGACGTTGATGGTATCATAGGTATCGTCATACTCATCATCGTATTCGTAGCTGACCTCGTAATACTGCTCATATGTCTTCTTCAACTCCTGGACAGTTGTTCTGTCGGCAAGCACAGACTTGGCACTATCCTCTTTTCTATGGGGATACATGAAGAAAGAAGATAATACTTTGGTAGCCCTCATCTAACTGTGATCCTCTAAAAAATCCCCAGGATGCTACAAGAATTTCTTTTACCAGTTTTCCAATCACTTGTCCAAACAAAACTTTGCCTTGCCCAAAATTGATTGTCAATGGCAATTTGCATATAGAGGAAAACTAGTATTAAATTGTTAGTTGCCCAATTGACAAGTGACAATTTCATTTACTTGCCCGGCAGCTTAATTTTGTTGCCCCAGGCATGCAGGCAAGTGGGTTTGTAGTGCCCTGATCCCTGGACTTTTTTTCTTGCTTTTCACTAATAGATGAACGTGTGAAATTCAGATGTTTTTGTTTTTTGCCTCATCAATCCTTCTTTAAGCTTACTTTCTGCACGAAAAGTATTTGAAATGAAATAAACCTTGAATTGAATTAATTCGAAACATATTCTAGAAATGATTTGGCTCTTCAAATTGAACAGCTATTCTATGATGTATTGAATATTCCAAGCAATAAAGATATATAATTTTAGATCACTCATTACTACCACAGTTGCAAACCATTCCAAAATATGCATACAGTGAATTTTAATTTCAATTCAAAGATTTCTTCCTAACTGAATGGCTGAGCGTATGGTCATTGTTGTAATGTTTACTCTTCCTTTTGTTCAACTGTCCTGTTATTCACATTTTTATTTTGATCTCATGCATATTCCAAATTGATCAGCATCCCTCTTTCCAATTTCAACTTTGATTAATTAATCACAATGTTATATAACGTCACTCCAAGAACTACAATATTTTGCTCTTTAATTTGTTTGAAATAAGATTCAGCTCAAGATTAATGATTTTTTTTCCCCAAGAGCAGAAAAAAAGTTATGAGCAGATTAAACAACTTTGAAGAAAATCGGACAGGTAATACAATTTTATGAATTTTTAATGATTGGATAAAATTGGCAAATCAGTGAAAATTTTCAGACATGTTGCCAATTTGATGAAATCATGGGTGCACTACTAAACATTATTTTGTTTATCTATATGTTGCCAATATTATTTTGAGAGAGACTACTTTTTTAAAGACTGGGTATGCCCAAGAAAAATCTTGTATTGATAAAAGCAGAAAAATCAGAGGAACAGATAAAAAAAAATGTTTGAAGCTTATCTGACGATGAATAAGAAAGCTATGAATATTTCAAAGTTATAACTCAACATTTGTTTGTCATATCAATTTGCAACGGTGGGTCACATGATTATGATATTTATCATGCACTTCAATCCAAGCAGTTTATTATATCCTATTGTTTTAAAACCTCCCCTTTTTCAATGTTTAACAAAAATAATTTTGTTGTCAATAAGTACATGGGTACAGATACATTTTGAAGATATTCAACCTTATGAAGATTAAAAATAAAAGCATTTATGAAGTAAAATGGATTCTTTAAAACAAAAAGTTATAATCAGTTTACTGACATAAAGTGCTTGACATAGATGCCACACAGAAATTTATGAAAAACACTGTTCTATCCTTATCATTGAGATATTGATAACTATCGTATTTCTTGTCCGATTCACTTCCAACTTTTCTTTCTGTTCGTATAATTTTTTGCTTTTAATCAAAGCAAGATATTTCTACCCAGATCCAGTCTCGAAGCCCTTACTTCTTTCCTTTCTGAACCTTTGTCATATCCAGTGTTTCCTTTGAAAACACATCAAACTCATCGTTGTCAAATACATTCGCCCTTTGTGACAATAAGTCTTCTGGAGGAGCTGTTGTAGGCTTCATTCTGCATAACAAGAAATGATAACAACAAAATATGATTGTCATTCAGCTAATATACCGCAACATGTCACAATACGATGCAGAATTTTCATGAAATAGTGATAGAAATAATACAGGCAATTTATATAACGCATGTACCCACTCTACTGCGGAGTCCTCAAGACGCTTTGCATTAGCATTACCCTGGCTTTAGCTTGTCGCTACCAGCGCTCAATCATTTCAAAGAATACTTATTCCTGCCAGGTACCCATTCACCTCACTTGGGTTGAGTAAAGCACAATGTGGATGAATTTCTTGCTGAAGGAAATCAAAGCCATGGTCGGGATTCAAACCTAGGACCCTCTGGTTGAAAGGCGAGAGTCGGAACCACTATACCACGATGCCTCCACATGAAGTCATGCTTACATGGATTTCTTGCCCGGACTCTTGCCTTTGAAATTATAAGTAACATTTTTCATCATGCTCTTCGTCATTCTGAGCTTTGACTGAACTTTTACGTCTAAGTTTAGGTCGAACGTAAATGAAAGTTGGCCAATACAAGAAAAAGGCATGGAATGGTGCAGCATTAGCTTTTTGTGATGAAAAGTAGAAACACCACACTAGAACGCTTCAAGATTTAAAAAAAAAGTACAACTAACCTTTTCATAGATCTGTCCAGTCCTTGCAAAGACACCAGGAGTTTATCCTCAAGAATGTCATTGATAACTCTAGCACTGTCATAGTTATATTCCTCAAGACAAGCCTGTAAGATAAGCCAAATGATAGGGACAAATATGAAAAGTATGTTATACCTACAGGCAGTTCAAAACTAAACGTCTTGGCATGTGTGGTCCCTACTTTTTAAATCCATTTATTTATTTCTTTTTTTACTGTGACATCGATTTCAGATACTTATCATCAAGATTATCAATATGAAGATTTCTATTTCATATGTCACAGTCACAGTCAACCGGAAGTAAAGGTTAACCAATGTCAATGCATTAACTGTTCTCGTACTTTGACTCCCAAAATCAGCAAAAGGTGACGTGTACTTCCTGCTGACTGTGACTGTGAAAAATGAAATTTAAAAAAAAAACTCTCTCAGGGTACTGCGGTAATCTTTAGTACTCTGGTACTACTAAAGTGCTATATTAGCATACTGAAGTATTCTCCAGTATTCTCCAGTACATACTCCAGTGCAGTATTCTCCAGTACATTGATACTACTAAAGTATTCCTCAGGGTACTGCAGTAGTCTTTTACTCTGGTACTACTACAGTATGTTGATACTACTACAGTACTCACTCAGGGTACTGCGGTATTCTTTAGTACTCTGGTACTACTAAAGTGCTATATTAGCAAACTGCAGTATTCTCCAGTACATTGATACTACTACAGTATTCCTCAGGGTACTGCAGTATTCTTCACTACGTTGATACTACTACTGTACTCAATCAGAGGACTGCAGTAATCGTTAGTACTCTGGTACTAATACAGTAGTAAATTAACATACTTTAGTACTTCGAAACTACTACAGTACTCCCTCAGCATACTTAACTACTTCGAAACTACTGCAGTACTCCCTAGGGTACTGCAGTATTCTTTAGTACTCTGGTACGACTACAGTACAATATTAGCACGTTGATACTGCTACTGTAGTACCCTCTTCTCCGATGTCGGGTAATAGGTCTAATACACCAAAAATAGTGGGTCAAGCTCAACACTCTTAGTTTACCACTGAATATAGACACTGTGTATTACAAACACCTTCTCTGAAATAGTCAAGCTGCAAGTACAGTCAAATCTCGTTATCAAGAGCACTGATATATCAAGCTCTCGTTAAAAGGTAATTTTTCTGGTCCCTACGACCTCGTTATAATGAGGTTAGACTGAACCATAAACCTGTTTAAAGTAAATCAAGTCCACCACCAGCCATCAAGTGTTTTACTATTAAAGGGGTCTGAGATTGTGTATCAAAAAGCTATTATCTTGCAACTCACCACTATGAACCCTTCTCCAAGATCGGGTAACAGATCATGAACACCAGAAACCAGTTTATCAAGTTCAACACCAGTCTTTAAAATGTTCTGCTCTCATCAATCTAGTATCATGCAACTCACCACTATGAACCCTTCTCCAAGATCGGGTAGCAGATCATGAACACCAGATACCATTTTATCAAGTTCAACACCAGTCTTTAAAATGTTCTGCTCTCATGAATCTAGTATCATGCAACTCACCACAATAAACCCTTCTCCAAGATCAGGTAGCAGATCATGAACACCAGAAACCAGTGAGTCGAGTTCAACACCAGTCTTTAAAGCAGGAGAGGCAGTGGCTGATGCTGAAGTAATCTAATCAGAATGATAAAAAGAACTCCACTTAGCATTTATTCTAATGATATATTTCCTATTGCTCCATGTTTGTCCATGGACTCCCATAAATAGACACAGTTTGGGGTGATTACAATTAATCTCTAGTGTATACTTAAATTGGCAAAATGTATTGCTTTCCCTCTCCATTAAAAAAAAAAATTGAAAATGAAAATATCAACAAGAGATCTTGTGAACAAAGTTTGCAATGGTCAACAAAAAAATAACTTGTGGAGATATTACCATAATGCCACTAAAATGTGACGCTGTACTTTTATGATTTACATATAGAATGATGTTTCTCTCTAGAATTATCAGCATAGTTAGCCTGATTGGCAAAAAGAACTTCATGTGACTTTTATTCCTTCATTTTAAAAATAAGTGTTTCTCATCACTTCAACAAATACTTTTTTTATTGAAATTTGGACAGAAGTGAGTGCATAAAATATAAATTCATTACGAAGAAGGTCTATTGAAATAAGGCTCCCAGATTATATTTCATGAAAATTATAATCCTAACATTTTTTTGTTTTTTGTCGTCATGCCAAAATTACATAAGGTCATCTACACTACTAAAAAAAGTTGAATCTAAATGGTCAACTTGGCTTGCTTTCACTCTTCAGGATAATAAGAATAATATTCAGTTCTTTTATAGCGCACAACACATAGCCATAGCATGTTCCTATGCGCTTGTGGATGTGTATTGGAGCAAGAGACATCATGTGGAAATTGAAATCACCCATGAGTAAACTTATTACTGCAAATTTGATATCAAGCGAGGAAGTTGATTGTGGGGTATTTCCAAAAATACAGAGCATTGTATAAAAATGTTTATACACATTTAACCTATTCAGTGAAGGAATTATTTTAAACAAACTCAATCTCAATTCCTTTCTTAAATTGGCGACACTAAAATGTTGAATTCTCTTTTTCGAACGTTCCAATTAAATGATAATGTTACCACAGTGAGTCTTCTTCATCAAAAAGCGTATTCTTAAAAGTTAAAACTTGTCAATTTGCCTGGAAAATAGTGATTTTCAAATGATGCCTGCATTGCCAAGTTTAGTATTTATGACCATTGTAGTGATTATTTTCATTAAAAAATTCTCAGCTTCAAGCGAGATATGATGACAGAATAAAAAAGGTAAAATTTAGTGCAGAATATTTTTTCTCTTTCTGCTCATGCATCTAGTTATTTTTTAAAGCACTGTTTTAGAGCACTATATTAAAAGTTATTGAATCAAAACAAAGAATGTGTTCTATCGTCCTGAAATTATTAATTGTGATCCCTAGGCTTTTCATGAATAGTACATGAAGAGGGAAGCAATACAAGTCTGGGTACTTGGCAATTCCACATGGAAAAATAATATTTAAAAGTATTTCTAATTTTGCTAGGGGACAGTTTCTTGTGGATGAATTGCTTGTAGTCTGTGAATTATCTAACATTGTTTGAAAACCCCTCTTCAGAAATATGCGAGATATAACTTTCAAAATTAAATGGACTGTTGAATGCCCAAAATGGGCAAATTATCTGATCAATGGAATTCTGTTACCAACATTCCTCACACCTTGGAGCTTTCCATGTGGACAGTGTGAATGTTTCTTCTGTCTGAAATGGTAGCACTTACTTTGTACTCATTGTAAGAGTTTGACAGCTCTNTAATAAGAATAATATTCAGTTCTTTTATAGCGCATAACACATAGCCATAGCATGTTCCTATGCGCTTGTGGATGTGTATTGGAGCAAGAGACATCATGTGGAAACTGAAATCACCCATGAGTAAACTTATTACTGCAAATTTGATATCAAGCGAGGAAGTTGATTGTGGGGTATTTCTAGAAATACAGACCATTGCATACAAATATTTATACACATTTAACCCATTCAGTAGAGAAACTATTTAACAACAAACTACATCAAGATGTATTGAACCAAAACAAAGAACGAGTTCTATCGTCCTGAAAGGGTTACTGTAAAAGTGGTTTCTTTTGCATCCGGAAACTTTCGTGGTTTCCATCGGTGCCGACTTTTTCGTGTGTGTTTAAATTCACGGTTGGAAAAATTTGTGAATTCACAGTAGGCAAAAATTGTTTTTATAATGACATGAAAATTCAGTTCTGATTTAATTATTTTTTGTACTTATTACAAGTGAATAAAAATGAAAAAAAAAACAGCATACACATGAATGATTTTTTTTGTTATAACACACTCCTATTTACAGTACAATGACCGCACAGGAGTTGACCTACATTACGCGATAACGCTATACCGTGTGTATGTGTTGGCCATTAATACACGCAATGCATGAAATCTGTGTGTGTGCGCGATAGCCTTGTAACAAGCGACGAGTTTCGGACATTCCCTTGCGTGGTTAATTTTGTGTGTTTTTCCGAACATTTTCGTGCGAGGTAATTTCGCAGTTCAATATCAAAATGCAAAAAGTGTGAAAATAAAACCACCGCGAAAGAAACCACTTTTACAGTAATGGTGATCCATAGGTTTTTCATGTATAGTACATGTAGAGGGACGCAGTACAAGTCTGGGTACTGGGCAATTCCACATGGAAACAAATCTGGAAATAATTTGTTAAGTGTTTCCAATTTTTGTAGGGGACAGTTTCTTGTGGATGAATTGCTTGTATTCTGTGAATTATCTAACATTGCTTAAGAAACCCATCTTCAGAAATATGCGAGATATAATTTTCCAAATTTGATGGACTGTTGAATGACCAAAATGGGCAAATTATCTGATCAATGTAATTCTGTTACCAACATTCCTCACACCTTGGAGCTTTCCATGTGGACAGTGTGAATGTTTCTTCCATCTGAAATGGTAGCACTTACTTTGTACTCATTATAAGAGTTTGACAGCTCTTTAGAGTATGTCACTGAGCTGTAACAGATGAAAATGTAGCTCAAAATGGCATTTAATTCTGTTACCACTAATGTGGAATTGCCCCACTAGTGATAGATGCCACTTTGACAGATATGAATGCTTAATATATCTTGTACCTATATCCATTATTTTAGTAACAATATCCACAGACCCTAACATCACAGCGCAGTAGAGTATATCCATATAGTGACTGCGCTATATAAATTATCTTATCATTACCTGCTCTTCCAGATAAACATCAGTTTGGTAGTCCTCTGGCGCAGCTACCAGTACATCCAGACTTTGGTTCCCTTTGGACGGTGGGCCACCTGCTTGGGGTTTGGTACTATTGCGCCCACTCCGTGGGGTAGAGGGTTTGGGGTTTTTCCTGCGTCCATACATCGATAAAGCCTCGTTCATCCCATCCTGAATGAACCTGGTTCTTGTTTCATCTCTGTTATAAACTGTTAAGTTTCAAGCACAAGCGTCCATACATTCAAAGAAGACAATATCCCTTTCTTCCCAGATAATTTAAAATTACCAAATGTTCCATTGTTCTTTTAGATAGTCAACATTTCAAGAAGCACCTCTTTCTCCCCATATTATTTAAAATGACCAAATGTTCAACGTTCTCTTGGTCAGCATTTCAAGAAGAAAGTATCTCTTTCTTCCCAGATCACTTGAAATAACCAAATGATCAACGTTCTCTTAGTCAGCATTTCAAGAAGAAAGTATCTCTTTCTTCCCAGATTACTTGAAATAACCAAATGTTCAACGTTCTCTTAGTCAGCATTTCAAGGAGAAAGTATCTCTTTTCCCCCAGATTATTTGAAATAACCAAATGTTCATTGTTCTCTTAATCAGCATTTCAAAGAGAAAGTGTCTCTTGTCAGACTATTAAAAATATCAAAATGTTTCTAAGTTGTAAAAATTAACACTACAGTGGAAACTCAGTACAACAAGGGTGCTTAGGACCATACAAATTACAGTGTTATAGCAGTAATATCTTCATAGCAGTATTAAGAACAAGTTTAAAGAGCTGTGACCAGATTTTTTACCTCTTTATAGCAGATATTTTGTTACATCAGATCTCTCTATAATAAGTTTTCACTGTTGAAGAAAAATACTGTCAACTAATCTTATTCAACAAACAAAACAATGCCAATGCAATCTGTATATGTTCCTGTATGATAAATATTGCAATTACCCATCTTAGATGAGTAGTATCAATTGTTCTCCTTTACAATGTATTAAACTTCAGGCAATTGTGGAGTCATAACACATTTCACACACACTCATTTAGATATTTTATTTATAAACTAAATAATGATAATAACACTTATAAAACACAGAAACTATACCAATGTATTATTACACTGATCTAAAAGACATTTAATTCAGAAAAGACACGAGTGGTAAAGTAGACTTGTCAAAAAGATGTATTTCAAGCTTTAATTGATTTGAAAGTGTTCAGCGGGGATGAAGTTCCGATATCAAGAGGTACTTCATTCCAGAGTTTGGGGGCTGCACATGCAAATGCTCTCCGCCCTAGAGTCACCTTGTTTATTGTTGTTCAAAATCAACTGCAAATCAACTGCAACTTTGCAAATTGTAACGCGCATTTTCATCCCCTCACGGTATGTGCATGTTACAAGACGCAAATAATACAATAATTGCCTGTTCCGATCAACTGCAACTTGCGATCAATTGCAACTTTTGATCGAAACCCCTTATAGAAACGCTGTGGTGTAGTGGTCGTGACTCTCGCTTTTGAACTAGAGGGTCGTAGGTTTGAATCCTACCCAGGGCGTCAATTTCCTTCAGCAATAAATTCATCCACATTGTGCTGCACTCAACCCAGGTGAGGTGAATGGGTATCTGGCAGGAATATTCATTCCTTGAAATGCCAAGTGCGCCGTGGATGGCTGCCGGGCTAAAGTCAGGGTAATAATAATGTAAAAGCGCCTTGAGCACTCAGCAGAGTGGATACGTGCGCTCATATAAATTACATGTATTATTATTATTAAAAAGGATACACAAGAGGAGAACTCTGTACAATCATATCAACATCAGAGTGGATACGTGCGCTATATAAATTACATCTATTATTATTATTAAAAAGGATACACAAGAGGAGAACTCTGTACAATCATATCAACATCAGAGTGGATACGTGCGCTATATAAATTACATCTATTATTATTATTAAAAAGGATACACAAGAGGAGAACTCTGTACAATCATATCAACATCAGAGTGGATACGTGCGCTATATAAATTACATCTATTATTATTATTAAAAAGGATACACAAGAGGAGAACTCTGTACAATCATATCAACATCAGAGTGGATACGTGCGCTATATAAATTACATCTATTATTATTATTAAAAAGGATACACAAGAGGAGAACTCTGTACAATCATATCAACATCAGAGTGGATACGTGCGCTATATAAATTACATCTATTATTATTATTAAAAAGGATACACAAGAGGAGAACTCTGTACAATCATATCAACATCAGAGTGGATACGTGCGCTATATAAATTACATCTATTATTATTATTAAAAAGGATACACAAGAGGAGAACTCTGTACAATCATATCAACATCAGAGTGGATACGTGCGCTATATAAATTACATCTATTATTATTATTAAAAAGGATACACAAGAGGAGAACTCTGTACAATCATATCAACATCAGAGTGGATACGTGCGCTATATAAATTACATCTATTATTATTATTAAAAAGGATACACAAGAGGAGAACTCTGTACAATCATATCCACATCAGAGTGGATACGTGCGCTATATAAATTACATCTATCATTATTATTAAAAAGGATACACAAGAGGAGAACTCTGTACAATCATATCCACATCAGAGTGGATACGTGCGCTATATAAATTACATCTATCATTATTATTAAAAAGGATACACAAGACGAGAACTCTGTACAATCATATCAACATCGTCCTGAAGATTGGAATGTTCACATACGGTTGCTAGGAAAAGCTTGTCGGTGAGCAATGACGTAAGTACTTCAAGATAGCTTTCAATGTGACTCGACACTTCATCGCTTCCACTGGAAAAAAATATATATAATTGTATGATCAGTTACAAGAAAATGTAGGATGATGCGGATGATGAAGATCCTGAAGATTGGAATGGTCACATACGGTTGCTAGGAAAAGCTTGTCGGTGAGCTATGACGTAAGCACTTCAAGATAGCTTTCAATGTCACTCGACACTTCATCGCTTCCACTGGACAAAAATATATAATTGTATGATCAGTAATACAAGAAAATGTAGGATGATGCGGATGATGAAGATTCTGAAGATTGGAATGGTCACATACGGTTGCTAGGAAAAGCTTATCGGTGAGCAATGATGTAAGTACTTCAAGATAGCTTTCAATGTGACTCAACACTTCATCGCTTCCACTGGACAAAAATATATAATTGTATGATCAGTTACAAGAAAATGTAGGATGAAGCGATTGATGAAGATGACGATGATGATGGTGATGATAGCAAAGAAAATGATGAGGATGATGGTGATGGTCATGAGGATGGCAGAGATATTGGTTGTGAAAAGGTTGATAAAAAGGCAAGGGCAGTCACATATATGGTTGCTGGGAAGAACTTATAGGTCAGTAATGATGTAAGCATCATCGGGACTATTATATTGGAAAAAGATGGTGATTTTAACAATAATCACTTTCAAGTACTATGATGCTGATGATGGAGATGACTTATGATAATTTCAGTGATTGTGGAAAGGAAGATGAATATGCATGAAATAATGTTAGAATAATCACAAAGCTAGTAAAAAAATAATCAAATAGCAAGTATGAACATAGAAGTAATGCAAACAATATTATTCCTGATGAACATGATAATTTTTACATAATAAAGATAGAAATGGAAATGGAGCAAATAACTTTAGCGGAAATAATATCAATGATGCATCTAAAAATGCTGACAAGGATGATGATAATAAGATGATAATGGATAATGGATGATCATGATAATGACTGATGATGATGATGATGATGAGAAAGATGATGATGATGATGATGAGGATGATGATGATGAGAATGATGATGAGGATGAGGATGATGATGGTGATGGTGATGATGATGATAATGATGATGGTGATAAAGATGATGATGATGATGAGAATGATGATGATGATGATGATGATGATAATGATGAGAATGATAGACAATGATCAGAATTATTATGGTGGTATTGGCCTCGCTGTCAACATAGGTCAATATAAATTAGTAATAATCCTGTTCCAAAGTCGTAATCTTTACATATTTTACTTTCAAATGCAGGGTGCTAAGTGTTGCCAAAATTAGAAATCTTTACTTGGGCTAACACAAAACTTGACAAATCCGAGGCCCAAATTCATAATGATTAACAAAAATTAGTAACAGTTTGCAGCTTTGGTATTGGTGCTCCTTTTGGAAGAATTTCAATAATAGCAAATGAGAAGAAAATTCTTCAAAAACTTACCTATTTGCAAGAATGGGTTGAACACAGCAGGTATTCAGGATTAAAGTACAGGTGTGAGTTAGCCCAGACTGTGCAATGATAAGGTGCTTCTTCAAAGTGTCCTTCACACTGCAAAAATAAGATTTCACACAGAATGCATTAATTCACAGACAGTCATGATTAAAACGCTTGTGTGAATAAGTCCTGTCTGTTCAATGATGTGGTGCTTCTTCAAAGTGTCCTTCACACTGCAAAAATAAGATTTAACACAGAATGCATTAATTCACAGACAGTCATGATTAAAACGCTAGTGTGAATAAGTCCTGTCTGTTCAATGATGTGGTGCTTCTTCAAAGTGTCCTTCACACTGCAAAAATAAGATTTAACACAGAATGCATTAATTCACAGACAGTCATGATTAAAACGCTAGTGTGAATAAGTCCTGTCTGTTCAATGATGTAGTGCTTCTTCAAAGTGTCCTTCACACTGCAAAAATAAGATTTCACACAGAATGCATTAATTCACAGACAGTCAGGATTAAAACGCTAGTGTGAATAAGTCCTGCCTGTTCAAAGATGTGGTGCTTCTTCAAAGTGTCATTCACACTGCAAAAATAAGATTTAATACAGAATGAATTAATTCACACACAGTCATTATTAAAACGCTTGTGTGAATCCTGCCTGTTCAAAGATGTGGTGCTTCTTCAAAGTGTCATTCACACTGCAAAAATAAGATTTCACACAGAATGAATTAATGCACACACAGTCATGATTAAAACGCTAGTGTGAATAAGTCCTGTCTGTTCAAAGATGTAGTGCTTCTTCAAAGTGTCCTTCACACTGCAAAAATAAGATTTCACATAGAATGCATTAATTCACAGTCATGATTAAAACGCTTGTGTGAATAAGTCCTGTCTGTTCAATGATGTGGTGCTTCTTCAAAGTGTCCTTCACACTGCAAAAATAAGATTTCACACAGAATGCATTAATTCACAGACAGTGATGATTAAAATGCGTGTGTGAATAAGTCCTGTCTGTTCAATGGTGTGTTGCTTCTTTGGAGCACTAGGTTTTTATGAATGTGCATTAATTTAATATACTGTTGGGATTAAAATATAAGTGTGAATGTTTCAGCACTATATAATGATATACTGTTTCGTCAAAGCCTCCTTCATACTGTAAATAAACAAAATTACATTAATTTACAATCAGGATTAAAACATTGCTGAAATTGCTGGACCTGATTTTGTTTAATACTTCTTCTAATAATCTCTTAATTTTTTTTTTTTACTTTTCATTCACATTAAAAAAATAAAAGGAAATTCATAAATAGACATATGGTATACATGTATGGTATTAAATCAGTCATTTGAAACAGTTTATTGCTCTTTCTTGTTGCCTTTATTGTTTTCCAATAAACAGCAGCAACTACCTGTTCCTGGGCGGTGTTTCATCAAGTCGTTCTTAAAGTTACGCGCTACTTCAAGTTCGACTGGTATCAATTCTTGCACTGAACGCTCGCACTTTTAAACCACATAATAAACCAGGGTTAACTTAAACCTCGCTATCGGAATACGGGCCTTAATCATTAACTCACTCGAGGATCATCACATGACTGATGGAGGTTTTGATTTACAAGTTAGATGTTTATTCTAATCTTCATACCACAACTTTATGGTGCAATAAGTTTAGTCACAGGTCTATTTGAAGACCTAAAAAATGTACAGTGTAAAAAAGTACAGTGTATTATTTGCATAGATATAAAATATTATGATTGCAGTTTAAACAGTATGGGGAGCTCAAGGGAGCACTGAACCCCAAGTATCTAGCAAATTTTAGTGGCAGTGAAATAAATTGGTTTGACACCGTGACTTCTTGACATTTTTACTTCTGACATTGCCTCTAAACATCATTGTCTCTCATTACCTCTGAAATTTCTACCTCTTGCGTTTTTACATCTGACATTTTTACCTCAGACCGTTTTGCCTCGGACGGTTTTACCTCAGATGATTTTACCTCAGACATTTTTAACTTTAAATTTTTACCTCTCGACATCTTTAACTCTAGACATCATTACCTCTGACATTTTTTTTACATTTCTTTAACTCTTACAAATTAATCACAACCAATCCTCCCTCAACTACTGTATAGTTAACTGAACATCTATAAGGCATCAATGCCAACCCTCAATTTCTATTATAACTTCCCAAGGGACTACATCCTTAAATGAGCAAGTATTTAGTAACTTGCAACCTTGCTTAGTGAGCATTGCATCTGTTCACATATCCATCAGTTTCCTTGAACAATTTTGACTATCATTCTGCATCAGATAAGAAACAAGAAACCATTATGATTGAGAGAATGTCATTATGTTTAATATACACAAAATCTGAACACGTAGAACCCAGAACCATAATACAGTCCAACCTCGTTATAAAGAGCACCGATATAACAAGATCTCGTTATAACAAGGTAGTTTACCTTGTGCCATCTCTTTGTATTTTATTGTATTTTGGCCCTGATATAGCAAGGTTTCAATATGAAGAGATAATTTCTCTGGTCCCAAGTACCTCGTTATGACGAGTTTTGGCTTTAAAGTTAATAACAGTAAATATTGATAAAATGTTGGCCTTGGAAACAGGTGACTGAATTATGGTATTCTGTTCTGAATTGATCACTGATACCTCTTCATTAAAAAAAGATTCATGATCAGAGGAAGGGGTGGAGGCATTGAAAAAAACAAAATAACAGAGAGGCTACCACATGAAATGATTTTGTATACCAGGGCAGAAAACAGGCCAAGCTTTCCTCAGTTTCCGCGCCTAACATTTTCATAAGCCATGAGTAGGGCTAGCATACCCCCACAAATTAGGGAGTTCTGCTGGTCTCTGTCACATCAACCTACTTTATTGAACATGTGATTCATTAATCATTAATAGATATATATCTATATTCTTATTTCTGTTTCATATCAGGTATGAATTCAAGCACCATCCATTACGCTCTGGTGCAGACATTCAGTTAAAGTCTGAAAATTGAATTACTGCATGCCTGATTTGGAAGGATCAGAACATTCACAATCTATTGCTCGATGTCAACGGGATATCAGGTAACAATTATTTTACCTTCATATGTAGTTGAAAACTAGAGCTCTAGAAGAATTATTATGTAACAAGTGTTGGTAGCGTTATTGCAGCTTAATCGATTTACAATTTGCCATTGATTAAAGGGGTACTGTTATGACACTGTATATTACCTTTTTCTGATTTATATTTTCAATATGTATTCATATCCACCATCTCTTTCATCTCTTATTATTTCATAGGGGTAAAAACAAATGTCATTTTTGTTTGGAACACCCCTCAAAACGGGGCATAGGGTTCCGGTGGGTTGGAACATCGATCTGTCAATCATTATGATGTCATATACAGACATTGCTGAGCAAGAACCAGCGTCTGCATGTGTCACTCTATGCATTTATGATATTGTTTGGCGCCAATTATATCCGCGGTCTGAACATTTGTTTATGTACGGAATATGACGGTTGAGGAAGACAGTTATTTGAATCCCGACTCGGATTTCAAGGAGGATATTGAAAAAGAAGGAGAAATATTGGGGGCACAATTCTATATGTTTGAGTCCATGGTATCGACATTTGTTTTGATGCATGACTCGATATAACGTCACAGAAACCATCTGTCAATCGATGTGGCGTTGAGGGAGTATTTCTGGGAGGCAGGGCTTAGCTCTCTGACCCAGATAAAAATTTTGATGGAAAATCTTTTTTTTTTCAAAGTCTAAGAGGCATACTTTTTGGAGGGAAATAGAATTATTATGTAAAGACAAATATAATATTCAAAATATCATGATACAGAGTGTCATAAAAGTTCCCCTATAACTAATTTAAGAAGAAAACGTAAATCTCCTAGTTGTTAATTTCACCTCTTCTTTTTTCTGTTCACTTTTATTACCATATTGATATGAATAAATCAATAGTGGAAGGAATCAATGATATGCCCTTTGTTGAAGCAAACTTGATATTGCCTTTTCCGTCCTTTCTGCAGAAAAAAATATGTCGCAAGTAAATGGGATAAAAATAATATCAATAAATCAAATAATAGTAATGAATTAAAATGAATAGGTGATGTCAGTGAAAGACACAAATTCATAGTGTACTTATTGAATATTTAGAAGAAAGTGCACTAAATAAAACACAGGCGAATCATCTTTTCATCTGCTATATTTTCAGATTCATCATGGCTGCAGATGTTGCCAAAATACTTGAGAACCTTAACTGCTCTCTGTGTTTACATCTTCTTGAGGAACCAAAGCAACTCTCATGCACACATTCCTTCTGTGCAAAATGTCTTCAACAACTTCACTCCTCTCAACGACAAATCAATGAATTATTGTGCCCTCTCTGTCGCAAGAGAACTGCATTAGCTAGTACGGGTGTTTCTGGTCTAAAAACAAATGTTCCTTTGAAGTCTTTGGTTGAAGATGCGAAGACATCCAGGAAGCTGTGCACCGTCTGTGAAGATGAATCTGTAGCAGAGCACTACTGCCAGCAATGTGGAGAATATCTCTGCCAGGCGTGCCTTGATTACCACAGAAAGATGAAAAAGACAGCTAAACATGTGATAGTCAGTGTGGAAGACGTCAAAAGTGGGAAGGTGAAAGTAAAGCAGATGTGCCATGAACACCCAGGAGAAGAGAAACTGTGGGTGTGTACATCCTGCAATGTCTCTATCTGCTTCAGATGCAAAGTGCTATACCACAGCGGGAGTGATCATGCTGTTGAAAAAGTTGAAGACTTCATGAAGAAGATGAAAGGTGAGATTGAATCTCTTCAAAAGAAAGGGGCAGAGAAGATGAAGAAAGTCCAGGAATACACAAATGTCAGCAGAGAGCAGATGGGGGTTGTTGAAGCCATCAGAGCACAGAAAGCAGCTGAAATCAATAAAGTCTTTGATGAGACAATCCTTCAGTTGAACAAGAAGAAAAATTATCTAATCAATCAGAATGATGAGTGTATGAAGAAACTGACAGATGAACTTTGTCAGTATGGTAAGCAAGGTGATGAGTTGATAGCAAGTCTGAGTAGTGCATGTGAGTTGGTTGGTAACGGTGTTCGAGCTTTAGTTGAGGGTGACGCATTAGAAATACACAGTAATCTTTGTAGAGAATTACAGGCGATGATAGATAGGGATGATCTTGATGAAGCAATACCTAAACAGGTTACAAGTCAGGCAGAGGGGGTCACATTCACCCCATGTAAACTTGATGAGAAACACGCACTAGGTAGGATGGAAAAGAATAGGGATGTTGGAAATCGACCTGTAGTTGTCTCTTCTAATGATTCAAAAGGTACTAGGCTGAATATGAAAAATTGGGCACTGGAAAGAGTAGCTGACTTCCCTACTTCAAATAAACGACCCCTCAGCATGGCATGTACAAAGGATGGTAAGATGCTAGTTGGGTTGTTAGATGATGGTGGTATCCAAGAGTTT
The DNA here is from genome assembly GCA_036244855.1 of Temnopleurus reevesii. Taxonomy (NCBI): domain Eukaryota; kingdom Metazoa; phylum Echinodermata; class Echinoidea; order Temnopleuroida; family Temnopleuridae; genus Temnopleurus; species Temnopleurus reevesii. The sequence continues at coordinate 49,579 of BQKZ01002819.1, read as the reverse complement.
ACTGTCAATGGTCCACAGAAAACAGTGCTGAAAGATGTGAATGTGTGGGGTGTATCCATGTTGTCTGATGCCCGCTATGTTGTACGTGATACTAGTAATAAGATCTCATTGTACTCACATGACTGGAAGACGCTTCATGCCAAAGAGTTTCATGTCAAAAGTAATTACTATGGTGGTATGGATGTTGATAAGTGTAACAATATCTATGTTGGGTTTGATGATCCTCGTACAGTATATGTGTACACACCAGAGGGTGGTGCACCAGTGAGAGAGATTCCCTGCCATGGATGTTCTCCCTATAAGTTATGTACAATGAATCACACCAACATGCTGGTTGTGACAGATGGTCTAACAGTACAAGTCATTGATCAGCAGGGTGTAGTGAAGTATCATGTCACAAAGGAGGGTCACTATACACGTATTGCTGTCCTGCATGATGATAGCATTCTGATTGGATGGAAGAAGGATGGTAGTGTGAGTATTGATCTGTACACAGAGCAGCTGAGGCATCTCAGAACTGTCATTAATGGTTTGCCCTGTTCATGGGGCTGGTGGGAACTGAGAGAGTTCTCATCAGGGGAGATCGCAGTTTGCATGAAGGATAAATTCTATGTGCTACGCAAATGCTGAAAAGATAAAATACTATGCCACTTGACTTTACAGCCTGAAACATAATAGGCTAGTTAACTAACTGATCACAGTCATTAACATTTATTGCCAGTGAACGTAGTTACGTGGTATTCATAACCCTCTCAAACCCTTATATGCATTTTGGTACCATTGAACACTGTTTACAAGGAAGAATGAATTTGCTCTTGTTTCACTATATACCTCCCTCTACTGTTGTGTTATGTACTATTGGAAAGCTAGAGAGTGTGGTCTTTCAATGAATACAAACAGAATAGGGGTATTGTCTGAGTTCCTTTTTGACAAATTGGATTGAAAATACAAACTGTGATTTTCTCAAAAAGTAGCCGGGTATGAGAAGGTTAAACCTATCAGTAACAGCCTGACTGCAATAATTGGAATCCAGTTTGCCTGTATACATGTTGCTATGTTGAGCGAGCCTCTGGCAAGCTTTCAGATTGTAAAGAACACACTATATTTACATCTATTTGTAAAGCTGCCTCTTCAGTCAGAGTGGATAAAGGAGATTTGTAGCATTTGCTCTCAGATGACTGAACATCAACCCATTGAGTACTGGATTATGTCGGGGGAATCCCGATAGTCCGCGGGGCCGATAGTCCGCGGGGCCGTTAGTCCGCGGGGCCGATAGACCGCGGGGCCGATAGTCCGCGGGGCCGATAGTCCGCGGGGCCGTTAG
>BQKZ01002819.1:20169-31894 GCA_036244855.1 Temnopleurus reevesii | reverse complement strand
ATAACTTTTCCAAAATTGGTTAATTTTTTGCACAAATTTTTGTAGAATATGTTCATGAGATAAGGTTTTATTCTAAGTAGATTTGAAGACAAAATTTAGCAATCAAAATATTTGCCTTTACCAAAACTGTACTTGGGCTTTAAAAAGGAGAAGCATTTGTTCACATATGAAAGGAAAAATTGCATCAAAGCCTATTTTACTTAAATTGGGAAACACACAGGATAATGTGATACATGTAAATACATGTCACATTCCAGCATTTTGATATAACATTTCTTCATCCTGGGACACTAAAATCATATTTTACATGCAAAAAAGGGGCAAAAATCTTACTCTCATCCAAAACTTCAGAAAGCACACATCAAGTACAATACCAATATTTTCGAGAAAAAAATCCTAGTTTTCGATGAGAAAATCTTACTTTGTTGTTTTCTAGCAAAAAAAAATCTTACTGGTCGCCAGTGAATGATTTCATCACATTTCACAGTGCTTGGCAAACATATAAAGCAATGATTTTCAGTTTTGTCTTATTTCATGGTTTACATTTTAATGATTATGAATTATGATTTATGATGGTAATGCTTGTATATTATGCAAAGTGTTTAATATGGAGTGTGTATTGTATCTTATACACATGTAGGCACTGTCATTGCTGAGCAGTACCATTAGGCCCCCCCCCCCAAAAAAAAAAATGTTTGAGTGCCCAAGAATCACCTACTTTTTAATTGTAACTGTCCGTCGGAAATACTTTTTGATTTTTTTTATTACAGATTTCATGAAGAAAATAAGGCTTGGAATGACGTAGAAAGCCGTAAAACTTCCAAAATGATTTTTCAGGTCTTATTTCACATGTTTATTCATAATCTTATTGAAAATTACTTTTCAGATTATATTTCTTGTGTTTTCCTATAATTTTACTCTGGTCTTTTTGATTTTAAAGTAAAACATAAAAAGAATTTAAGGTCGGCCATTTTCAGAGGTTCAGTCTACTTTGGGCATCTAAACATTTTTTTTTTTTTGGGGGGGGGGGGCTTATGAACTGATATCATGTATTATAACAGGCAATTGAATGCCCCATTCATAATTTGTATTATATTAGTGTGTTATAAGGAATTATTATTCTGCAATTTTTTTTTTCAAACTGTTGTACATAGCATCTGGTATCACTGATTGGAATTAGCTGAAAAACTTGCAAATTTGAATACACCTGTCCAATTCTATCGATATTTCTCTCTTTGTACAAATGCATGATTATAAGATTACATGTACGCTATGTTGTGTGATTTGACTATATACATGTACATTTAATTGTTAACAACTGAAGGAAAAATGGATAATGGAAATTCATCTTTTTATTTGTTTGTTTTTCCAACCTTATTTCTATTAATCTTCAATATACATTTGATTATTATTTGATTTATACGTCGTGATTTCTCTTGCTAATGTTTGTACATTTAATGATCATCCATCTTGTTTATTGCTCAATATCTGGGATGCCTTGTAGTTTTAAACATCCAGAGCTTCCAACCTATATCTATATAATCTATATAAAAAAACTTGTAAAAATCCTTTTCTTATACCATTAAAATTCTATTTTTGGAAGGAAAAAAGGTCATATTCCTAGCTTCCATGCATTATCCAACACTGTACATGTATTTCAATGACTTTAACCGTACCTGAAATAAAAAAAAAAACATTATATAAATGTATACATATATATCAATAACTTGTATATTCATTGAGCGCATAAAATTCACACCAAATGACTTTATCCCACATGATGTGGATCACTACACGTAGTTAAGGTGTTACATGCAAATAAACAGCACGTTCACCGTAATCGATTTAGGTTCCTTGCGAGCCTTTTAGAATGCATGCATTCTTTTGTGTGTCCTTTCCGTTGTTTCAAGTATTATTGATAGAAAATAATTATACCAGAACTTCTCTCATTGTTGTACTGATTTGTTTTATACTGACAAATCATGTAATGAAATCGTGTTTGCTTTCAACATAGAACTAATTTTTCACCAAACATGTTGAATGGAAAGGGTCTGATACGATAACTCTAATCTCAGAAATCTGACATCAACAAATGTGTAATTTACCGGTTTGCACGCTCTAACGTGCTGGTCCCCTTTAGGTGTGATTTCTATACACAAGCTGCATGCATTATAAGCGCGAGCACATTTGTTGACATCATTAAATTATGTGTACTTTTGTAGCGAACAATTAGGGCATTGTGGGGCAAAGTCGATTACTCTTTTAGGTAATGAAATATCATTCTACAGTTATGTAGTTTTGTTACATAGCCTCTTAGTTCTCCATATATCAAATTTGTCATATTTCAATGTCTAATTTTACTATGTGAACTAGTCTCTGAACAAGTCTTTTTTTTTAATGCAATTCTTTGATCGAAGGGACCCTCCTCACAAGTTCAGCTCCTATCTGGGTCCTAAAACCACTCATTAATTGATATGAATTTAATTATACTGTGTTTCTTTATGACTTATATTATTGTATGTCAAAAATTGTATGTATTGCATGTCAAAATTGAACTTGAACTTGAACTATTATTCATCGTGAGAATCGATCAGTTTTAAAAATTCAATATTTTGAAAACCAAATTAACCTTTTCATTGTCACAGAATGCTTTATGGGGATTGATTTTATGTTCAGTAATAACTAGCAAACTATTTTTTGCCTCAGGTATCGTAAAGGAGAGTCTACTCAAAATTAGTATTTACATGTTTTCAACAGGAGCCAAAAAATGAGACAACTAATAAGATATTTATGAATGTGTAAACATTTACACAAATTGGTGACTGATGATGTCATGCTTTTAATAATCTACCAATAAATATTAATAGTGTCATAAAATGTTACTTTTTTAACAAGACATATGATTCCCCAAAAAAATGTAAGTCTAGGTTGGATATCTTCATGACAGATATGGGGATCCCCTATTTGCATGTTTACATTATAATACAAACATTGTATTTTGGGTAAAAAATGATGAATTTTGCAAAAAACATTAATCAGTTAACACAAACGAGGGTTAGTAGTGCAACCATGACATCATCAAATTGGCAACAGGTCTCAAAATTTTCAATTATTCTACAAATCTCTAGAAAAAGTTTTATTACCGATTTTCTTCAAGCTTCTTTTGTTCTGCTCACCAAATTTTCTTCTCCTGTTAAAAAAATATCATTTTAGGGTAGGCTCTTCTTTTGGAATATTCTATTTTGTCCTGAAATATCCTACTAAATGAGATAAAATCGTACTAGTAGGCAGCTCTGTACATGTACGCACTGTAATATGTTCATGCAAAATATGTAATCTGCGCTTTTATTGTTTCCAATATATCTGAATAAATGGTGATTTACAAGCAATTCTAAATAGTATGATACGTTCATGTCCGTGTATAGACTCTGTAGAGTGCAAATTCACAAAGATGGTTTATTTCCGTTCATGGTCTAAGCTTGGGAAAATTCACATGTAAATAAAATTGGTCAAATGGTCCAGTGAATTATTTTACATGATTGCCCGACTGGGCAAGAGACTAGAAATTTACTTGCCCGGCGTAAATATTCAAATGTGAATGATACGCGCCGTAAAACCAATTTCGATTACTATCATTAAAGGGGAACTTCACCCAGACATTGATGTGCACTCAGTGGATGAAGAAAAATACAATGGTTCAATCTGTGAACATTTGACCAAAATCCCACAATCCATTCAAAAGTTATGAATTTTCAAAGTTTTGATTTACATCCTTCATGGGCTCCTCAAATTGGCGACGTACAGGTAAAAAATGGCTGCCAACATGGAGAACTCTCCATTCACTTTGTACACAGAATTTCACATTTTCTTCTTTTTCTAGAAAAGTAGACAAAATTGTACATTTCTCTTCAAGTATGATATGGACATTTTGATTCTGTATGCATTTCGGAATGAATTTGTTTGATTTATTGTCTACTTTTCTAGAAAAAGAAGAAAATGTGAAATTCTGTGTACAAAGTGAATGGAGAGTTCTCCATGTTGGCAGCCAATTTGTGCATGTAAGTTGTCAATTTAAGGAGCCCATGAAAGGGTTTAAATCCTTACTTTAAAAATTCATAACATTTGAATGGATTGTTGGATTTTACTCAAATTTTCACAGTTTGATCGTTGTATTTTTTTCATTCACTGAGAGTGCATCAGTGTCTGGGTGAAGTTCCCCTTTAATATTCTGGAACAGTTGACATCTCTGGAGAGATCATAGGTCTTTGAAATAGAACGGAGAGGACTATCATGAAGAGAAATAAAGTAAGCCATACAAAGTGCGAGAACATGTGTGTGTGTGTGTGTAGATGTAAGTGTGCGTGTGTTTTCGAGTATGTGTGTGTTTTTGTGTGTGTTTGTGTGCTTGTGGGTAGGTGTGTGTGTATGTGTTTTCATGTGTGTTTGTGTCTGTGTATGTGTTTGTGTTTGTGTGAGGAATATGACGACAAACTAATTGTTCAAAATCAACTGCAAATCATCTGCAACTTTGCAGTATGCGGTATGTGCATTTAACACGACGCGCATTAAAAATAATTTTGATTGGTACGTTCCGATCAACTGCAACTTGTGATCAATTGCAACTTTTGAACAAAGTGTGAGAAAATATGAGTGTGTGTTTGTGTGTGTGTATGTACAAGGTGTGAAATTACGATCTAACCAAGGACATACCTGCAACCGACATTCAAAGACATACAAAGTGTGAGAGCATGTGTGTGTGTGTGTTGTGTGTGTGTGTTGTGTGTGTGTGTGTTTGTGTGAGTGTGTTTGTGTGTGTGTGTATTTGTGTGTGTGTGTTTGTGTGTGTGTGTATTTGTGTGTGTGTATGTACTTGTGAAATTACGATCTAACCAAGGACATACCTGCAACCGACATTCAAAGACATACAAAGTGTGAGAGCACGTGTGTGTGTGTGTGTGTTTGCGTGAGTGTGTGCTTGTGTGAATGTGTGTTTGTGTTTGTGTTATGCGGAGAGGACTATGAAGAGAAATAAAGTAAAGGCCAAGGGGTGTTGTTCAAAATCGACTGCAACTTGACAAATTGTAAGCTGCATTTTCATTCGCACATGGCCTATGCGCATTGAAGAAGACGCGCATAAAACAATGATCTTGATTGGCACATTCCGATCGACTGCAACTTGAAATCCATTGCAACTTTTGCACAAAGTGTGAGAGCATGTGTGTTTGTGTGTTTGTGTGAGTGTTTGTATGTGTCTATTAGTGTGTTTATTTGTGTGTATGTACTTGTGTGTGCACATTAATGGTGTGGATTATGGACCAAAGCCTCAAAAATTGCGAACTAGCCTAGGACATACTGGCAACCAAGGACTGTCCCAGAAATATCTTGGAAACATACTGGGTAGCACAGTGCAACTCAGCCTACATGTAAGTCGAACTTGTCTAAGTCAAATAATTGCCAAGTCGATGAGATGTTATGGAACAAGTCATAAAACGTGTTATTTACCACTTATACATGTATGTCAAACAGATTTCTGTTGTTCCAATAGGTTCAACTTTGGCAGAGTCACCTGTACATTAAAAGAAGGATAGAGAGTACGTCCTCGGTAGGATGGAAAGTCCGCAGTTCCCTTTTTATACAAAGTCTGGAAAATGTCTCCCGTTACAATACTCGTAGAAATCTGCGCTCTTCAAACAATCCACTCCGTCTACAATATCACACACAAACGCACCGGTGACAGAACTTTCACTGTGACTGCTTCCAAATATTGGAATAAGCTACCCTTGGCAATCAGGCAGTCACTATCTCTTCTTCCTTTAAAAGAGATCTAAAAACTTTTCTCTTTTGCAATCATGACTTCTATAGTTGCTTATAATCTCATGCACTATATTTCTTTGTCTTTTTACCTCTTAATCTGTCATGTATTCATTGTAGGCACTTTGGCCATGTTGGGAATAGCGTATTATAAGAATTAGGGGGTGTTGCTCAAAAGTTTCAAATGATCAACTGCAAATCATTAACTGCAAATCAGTTGCAAATTGTAACACGCATTTTAATTCACGGATGGTATGCGCTTCTAACAAGTCGCGTGTGAAACATTGATTTTGATTGGCGCGTTTCGATCAATGACAACTTTTGGACAACACCCCCTTAGTAGTATTATTTCATTATTATTATTACTGGTTGACTTCTACAATTCCTTGTGACCCAATGAACTATATTTCCTTGTCTTTTGTCCTCTTAAATGTCTCATGTATTAGAATCTCCATCTATTGTTGTTTTTGAAAGCTTATTGATAATTAATTTATTTCTTGAAACTTTTCAACAATATTATGTTGATGCATTATTTCAGTAACAATATCCACAGACCCCCGGGGAAATAATTTTTATTCTCCCATTTGATTAGCAGTTTCAGACATTGAGGTAATATTTTCAATACTTTAGTGTACAGTTCTATGTGAAAAAGATGCTCAACAAGCTATCCCTTGTATAGCAATCCTGCTAAAATGCATGTAGCAAAGTGCTATGCGATACCAGGTCCGTGTTTCACCAAATCGTTCTTAAAGTTATGCACGACTTTACGTTCGACTGGTATCAGTTCTTGCGCTGAATGCGCGTAATAATGTGAACCATTACGCACAAGAAGGGGTACCAGTCAAACGTAAAGTCGTGCGTAAAGTCTTTCTTATCTTAGTGAAACACCGCCCATGATCATCACTCCCTGGAACCTAACATCACAACGCAGTAGAGTATAGTCACTGCCCTATATATATTTTCTAATCATTATCAGTATTATTATCCTCATCAGTATTATTATTACTATCATTATTATTTCATTATCATTACTGGTTGGCAGTGCTGCCATGAATATTAGTAAAACAAGAAACATACCTCTCATCACCCCAGTCCCTCTCATTGACGAAATCTAGAAGCTCAGGCATTAAGACCTCATAGAAAGATGCTATCCTACAAAGAAAAAAGAGATATAATAGGATACTGTTAGAGCAGAAAACTTTCACACAGGTTTAATATTCGCCCTTTTTGCGGTGAAATTGCGGCCCGCGAATTTTAGACCAGTCAAAATGATCCTTAAAAATTTGCATGAAAAATAAACATACGCAGTACATTAGAAACTCGTTATACAGAAATCTGATGTAATTAAATATCTGCTATAAAGAGGAAAAAATCTGGTCCCAGCTGTTTATGACTTATTGTTTTTTAACACTGCTATAAGGATTACTGCTAACAAGGTATTTTTGATGGTTCAAAGCACCTCATTATACTGAGCTTCCACTGTTCTTCACACAGTGCATTTGGAAGTGGCACGATAGCACTATCAATGTTCCAATCATGTGTATATTTGAGTTTCTCATCATAATCTCTAGATTATTCCGTCATTCTTTATCATTTTTCGGCATTTGAAAGCATTCCTTGGTAGCAGAAATCCCTTTCTGTTTCCTGTAAAATCTTTCTTAGTTAGGTCGGTGGATTATACATTTCTTCATGGTTTATGTCCACGAATTATACTCTGCGAAAATGCTCATGGACTAACCAACCACAAAAAATCAACACTGCCAAATTATCCCGGTATACAGTATTTCAATTAAATTCAATCAAGATTTATGAATTCTGCTTTTTTTTTCTAACATAAATGAACAAAATGACAAAAATAGTCATTTTGCACAACAAATAATGTACGTCACAGTGGGCAGACGGTAAAAATGATTTCGGACAAAGTAAACTACTTCATTCTGGCAGTAGATGAACACCAAAGGAAATACCATCCATAGTCCGATGAATGTTTAATAGGTAAATTAGCTTCTTTTCTTCTTTATNTAAATTAGCCTTTTTTTCTTCTTTATCCCTCCCACCCCCTGCTCCTCTGAATAGGTAAGGAGAGTAGGCATGTTTAAATCGTATCATTATCATTATCAAAATTGATTTTGTGAATGCCTGAATGAAGTTGCTTATTTTGTCCGATAGCATCCATCCCTTCTGCTCACGGTTCATAATCAACTGAAATATAAGGCATATTTTGCATATTTGGAGATTATGAGGCAAGGTAAAAAGCAAAGCTTTTAGATTGCATAACCCTAAAAATAAATGACCATCATCATCATCATCATCATCAATGTTGTTATCACTATCCTCCTCCTCCTCCTCCTTACACAAATCATAATCATCATCATCGTCGTCATCATCATAAACATCAACACAATTATCATCATCATTATCATTAGCAGCATCACCTTCAGCAACATCACCATCACAACAACGACACCAAAATAAAATTATCTCTACCATTGGTATCACCGCCATCATCATCAGCAGCATCATCATCATGACCACCATCATCATCATCATCATCATTATTACGATTATCATCCCCATCATCATCAGCATCATTATCATCATCATCATGACCACCACCATCATCATATCATTATTACGATCATCATCCCCATCATCATCAGCATCATTATCATCATCACTATCAATGTTATTATCCCCATCCACGTCTTCTCGTGCTCCCCACCCTCCCCATCCTCCAACTAACCATCATCATCATCTTCATGATTACAATTATCATCATCATTATCAACATCGTCATCATCAACATCATCAATTTCATGATCATCATTATCATCATTATCATCAACATCATCATCAGAAACAACAACAGCAGCAGCAGCAGCGTCATCATTACCACCACAATTATCATTATCTCTACGATCAACATCATCATCTTCATGATAATCATCCCAATCAATACTTTTATCATCTTCTCTATCTCCATAATCATTACCATCATCATCATCACACAAACATCATTATCATCTCCATGAATATTATCATCACCTTCTTCCTCCTCCTCCTAATACTCCTCATCCTCCCACTAATCACCCTCATCACCATGATCAATATCATCTTCATCATCATCATCATCATCATCAACAACATCACCATCATTATAAACATCATCCTAATCATCACCATCATCATCATCATAATCACCATCACCATCATCATCATCACCATCATCATCATTACAATCACCATCATCATCATCATCATCATCATCTTTGTCATCATCATCACCATCATCATCATCACCATCATCATCATCATCACCATCCTCATCATCATCACCATCCTCATCATCATCACCATCATCATCATCATCATCCTCATCATCATCATCACCATCATCATCATCATCATCCTCATCATCACCATCATCATCATCATCACCATCAACATCATCGTCACCATCATCATCATCGTCCTCATCATCTCCATCATCATCATCATCATCATCACCATCATCATCATCATCATCACCATCATCATCATCATCATCATCACCATCATCATAATCATCATCACCATCATCATAATCATCATTTATATCATCACTACCAACAGCAGCATCAACACCAAAATCTTGATCTATTTCAGCATATCATCATCATCCACAACATCATCAATATAACTATCATCATCATCACTATCATCACCTTCATCCTCATCATCCCCATTATCCATAACATCATCCTTCATGTATCCTTACTTCTGAATGGCTTGTTTTCGATAGAATACTTGGCATGACGCTGGGTAGACTTGAAGAAAGGCTAGCAGTGTCTGGGCGGAGTCAGCCATGTACAGGATGACATCATGCAAATCCTCATTGCTGATTGGTTGCCTGAGAGGGAAAGATCAAAATTATGTGGTTCTTCTTTTATCTTTCAGATGAAATTGTTAGTGTCCAAAAATCTTGCAATGTCTAAATATCTAGAAATTTGTAGGTTCGGACAGATCATTACATTATCCGGGCTCAACTCTGTGACCTACAGGTCAAAGGTTAATTGTCATTTAACCACTATCAAGACGCTCTTTGAAACCAAACTGTTCAATGGCAAATAAATCTTTCTCAACTTTTCATTATGCTTTCAATATGCTTTCAAACAGCAAATATAAATGGATGTTTTTCCTATCTCATGTGGCAGAGTTGTAAGAAAATGGGTCTGAAAGATATTGTTTTGATTATCATATCAGTGAAGAGGACCAACAATCCGTAAAACAATACCAATCAATACCAAGCTCCACCCCTAGCAATCCAACAAAAAATTATATTGGTTCCCTGGTGTGTCAAACCACAAGCAGAGCAAAACACAAAGCAGAATCAGTTCAGCTTCGTGCCGCCGGGTATGTGACAAGGGACTGCTCCAAACGCAGCAGTGTGACATCTATGTTAGCTGAGTTGAAATGGAAGACCCTTGAAGAACGACAAACCATAGCCAAGATGACAATGATGTACGAGATAACACATCAACTGGTAGACATTCCAGCCGATCAGCTAATACCAGTCACATCAGCGACCAGGGGACACAGTCAACGGTTTGTCATCCACCAGACTCAGGGATTCCTTTTCCCCCGAACACCATCTGTTCATGAAAGTCGGAGATGTCCCACTTCCTCTTCAACTCGCATGACATGGCTCTTGCATGCGCTAGACCTTAGGAAATGGTTTTGTGATGACTTAGATGATGATGATGATGATGATGATGATGATGGTGATGATGATAATGATGATGATGATGATGATGGTGACAACGGTGATAATGATGATGATGATGATGGTGACAACAGTGATGATGGTGATCATGATGATGATGATGATGATTATGGTGGTGGTGGTGGTGGTGGTGATGGTAGTGGTGATGGAGATGATGATGATGATCATAGTGGTGATGATGATGATGATGATGATGACGATGATGCTGCTGCTACTGATGATGATGATGATAAAAATAATAATGTTAATGGTGACGATAACGGTGATGGAGATGATTAGGATAGTGATGATGGTGATGATAGTGAAGATAATCATGATGATGATGATGATGATGATGTTAATGGTGATGGTAATGATGATGATGATAATGGCGATGATGACGATGATGATGACGATGATGATGGTGACAACGGTGATGATGGTGGTGATGATGATGATGATGATGGTGGTGGTGGTGGCGGTGGTGGTGGTGATGATGGAGATGATGATGATGACGACCACGACCACGACCACGACGACCACGACGATGATGCTGCTGCTGATGATGATGATAATAATGTTAATGGTGATGATAACGGTGATGGAGATGATAATGATGGTGATGATAGTGATGATAATCATGATGATGATGATGATGATGATGATGTTAATGGTGATAGTGATGATGATGATGATAATGGTGATGGTGATGATGATGATGATAATGGTGATGATGACGATGATGATGATAATCCTGACGGTGACGATAATGATGAGGATGATGATAATGATGATGATGATGATAATGATAATGATGATGATAATGATGATGATGATGATGATGATGATGATGACTGTATTCTAAAACTCAGTACTTAATCATCTGACAATGAGAGTAGAATAGAGGGATTATCAGTGGCCTCTTGCATTCCTTTCATGTCGGTTGTATGAGGATCTGCAATAGTATTTTTATTCTCTTCCCTAAATCATTTGATCATCCAATCCTTCATTCAATCAGTTTATCAATAACTATACATATCTATAATGCGCCAAACACATACTTTGTGAGTAGTCCCTATTAAAACACTCTTCAATGTAGCACAATTACCCTTGCTTTAACCCTATTTTAACTGGGCTTTTTCAGACCAAGTTTATACTGGGGGGGGGGGGGGG
>BQKZ01002819.1:0-15411 GCA_036244855.1 Temnopleurus reevesii | reverse complement strand
CTCCTCCTCCTACTCCTCTTTTTCCTCATTCTCCTTCTGCTCTGTTCCTCCTCCTGCCCTCAGTCCTCCTGATCAGCCCTTCTCCTCCGTTCTTCTCATCCTCCTTTCCTTCCTCATTCCTTTCTCCTTCTTCCTCCAAGTCCACCTACCCCTCCTTCTCCTCCTGCTCCTCCTCCTGCTCCTCCTCCCCCTCAGTCCTCCTCCTCCTTCATTCCTCTCATCCTCCTTTCCTTCCTCATTCCTTGCTCCTTCTTCCTCCATGTCCACCTACCCCTCCTCCTCCTCCTCTTCCTCCTCCCCTCCTGCTTCTCACCCTCCTCCTCCTCTCCTGCTTCTCCTCCTCCTACGCCTCCTCCTCATATTCTTCTTTCTCCTCCTCCTCCTCCTCTTCCTCCTCCTCTTACTCTGCCTCCTCCTTCTTTTCCTTGGTTCCTCCTCCTCATCCTTCTGCTTCTCCTTCTTCTCCTCCTCCACATGTTTAATTCTAATTTTGTGGTTATTTTTCAATTTGAGTGAATATTGAGGGCATAAAAACACCTTTTTTGCTTACCTTGGTGCATCTTGAAGGTATGATTCCAGACTCTGCTGAAGGCTGATGTCATTTACAACCTGCAATAATGTGAACAATATTAATGTAAGGTTGTTATTTTGACATTTCTTGTTTGTCTGATTTTCCCTCAGTTCATTGACTGTCTAGCTTTTAAATGATTTGCATACATTATCTTATTCCATTTCAGTTGCTAAGCAGTCTGGCATTTTCCTATTCTCTTCTTCCTATTCAGATATCACTTTCATCACCTGTCTATTCCTCTCCTTTCAATCTGCCAAGCTCCTCCATTCCTTCTCTATTCAGGTGTGCTCACTCATTACATCACTCACCTGACTCTTTAGTTCAGCTCATTTAGTTCAACCATTCTTACATTCTTTCATGGTCATTCTCCTCGTCCCTTTTGCCACCTCACCCTTTATCTCTTATTGGTTCTTTTCTTGAATAGGCGGGTTTACTTGTATATTCAAATTTATGTGCGTTAAACGTAGTTACGTGGTATTCCAAAGACTGGTTCATAACAATAAGACTACAATACTTGGAATCCAGTTTGCATACATTACTTGTTGCTATGTCAGGCAAGCCTCGGGTAAGCTTTCGGGTTGTCAAGAACAACCTTTGTGTTAGATGTATGCATAAACTTTGCATCTATTAGTAAACCCGCCTATTGGGTTGGTCCATTATTGTTAGTATTTATGTATTTATGTTAATATGATATGAACCGGTAGGCAAAGCAGCCATGTACCGGACTTCATTGAGTCAAGTTTCCTTTCTTGTGTTCCTTCTCCCGAGTTCACCTTTAGTTAGTTATCTCCACGCTACCCCTTCATAGAGGATTGAGAAAGACATTTATTTTACACCTCAACAACGTTCATTTCCCTACCCTCAACCTCAAAGACACTGTTCAACATTGTTTTTGTTTAAAAATTCTAAACGGCCAGATTCTAAATGCTACCTAAATGAGTGATGGTGTACGTAAACTAAGCTGTGAAAATACTGGGCTCTAAAATCAACAATTAGTGCTTTAAAACAGTTAAATAAAAAATATCACAAATATAGGCACGTTGTGCAGTACACTAATACAGTGTCTCCCATGAAAACGTTTCAGAATACTGGGGTTTTTTAATCTAAATACCTAAATATTCTTGATTCTAAATATATTTTATACATGTGAGCAGGTCTGTTGCCTCCTTCGTTACAGGAATTGTTGAATTTTTTTTTTTTGGGGGGGGGGGATTTGTAATAAAAAATGAAATCTAAATGATAAAATGCATATATAGCGTTTAGTTCTAAATTCAAAGTGCATTACATAATGGGTGACTTCAAGTACGGTGTTGAACACTGGTGTCGATGTGGCAGCAAAACCAACACCAGCCTCAACACCAAACTTGAAGTCTGTCGGTGTTTGGAGTAGACCTCGGAAGATTACTGACGTACGTATTTCCGGTCGTTTCTGTATCACTTCTGTAAACTGACCAACGGTGTTGGAGCTCGGTTTACGGACCATTTTGCTCTCTCAACACCAACACCAACACCGAACACCGTACTTGAAGTCGCCCAATGAATGCATTCATTCCTTTAAAAATCAACATTTACATAGGACAAATATTCACTTGTATTATTTGTGATTGGGACATTCATACCTGGCTCCAAAACTTGTGATGGGGCAACTTGAGTAGCCACTGGAGGTCTTCTTCTATGAACCTCATTCTCTCTTCCCATTCCTCAAAGGCTACCCCGTCCTCATTATCTGGGGGCGGGGCGTACTTCACAAAGTTCACTTGCTCCAGCCAGAACTCGTCCTGTAGAAGAAAAAGTGATGCAAAAACTTTGTGAACTTGGGTTAGGTTTGATACATAGACAATGAAAGTCCATCTCTCTCCTCCCATTCCTCAAGGGCTACCCCGTCCTCAGTATCTGGGGGTGGGGCGTACTTCACAAAGTTCACTTGCTCCAGCCAGAACTCGTCCTGTAGAAGAAAAGTGATTAAAACACAATGCGAAATTGGGTTAGGCTTGATATGAAGACCATGAATCTCCGTCTCTCTCCTCCCATTCCTCAAAGGCTGCCGTGCCTTTGTGTCTGGAGGTGGGGCATACTTCACAAAGTTCACTTGCTCCAGCCAGAACTCGTCCTTTAGAAGAAATAAATGATACAAGAACTTTGTGAAATTGGGTTAGGTTTGATACATAGACAATGAAACTCAATTTCTCTCCTCCCATTCCTCAAGGGCTAACCCGTTCTCAATATCTGGGGGCGGGGCGTACTTCACAAAGTTCACTTGCTCCAGCCAGAACTCATCCTTTAGAAGAAAAAGTGATTAAAAAACAATGGGAAATTGGGTTAGGTTTGATATGAAGACCATGAAACTCAATCTCTCCTCCCATTCCTCAAGCCAGGGCTACCCCGTCCTCAGTATCTGGGGGCGCGGCGAGGCGTACTTCACAAAGTTCACTTGTTCCAACCAGAACTCGTCCTGTAGAAGAAAAGTGATTAAAAAACAATGCGAAATTGGGTTAGGTTTGATATGAAGACCATGAAACTCCATTCCTAAAAGGCTAACCCGTCCTCGATGTCTGGGGGCAAGGCATACTTCACAAAGTTCACTTGTTCCAGCCAGAACTCGTCCTGTAGAAGAAATAAATGATACAAGAACTTTGTGAAATTGGGTGAGGTTTGATACATAGACAATGAAACTCTATCTCTCTCTTCCCATTCTTCAAAGGCTGCCCCGTCCTCAGTATCTGGGGGTGGGGCATACTTCACAAAGTTCACTTGCTCCAGCCAGAACTCATCCTTTAGAAGAAATAAATGATGCAAGAAATTTGGTTAGGTTTGATACATAGACAATGAAACTCAATCTCTCTTCCCATTCCTCAAAGGCTGCCCCGTCCTCAGTATCTGGGGGCGGGGCGTACTTCACAAAGTTCACTTGCTCCAGCCAGAACTCGTCCTGTAGAAGAAATAGTGATTAAAAAACAATACGAAATTGGGTAAGGTTTATGTAGACCATGAAACTCCATCTCTCTCTTCCCTTTTCTCAAAGGCTGCCCCGTCCTCGATGTCTGGGGGTTGGGCGTACTTTACAAAGTTCACTTGCTCCAGGAAGGAGGGGAGTGGGAAAGGGAAGAAGATGGAACAGATGGATAGGATAGATGGGGAAACAAAAAGAAGAAAGAGGTTGAAAAGTGGGCATAAGGGAGAGGAAGGAAGAAGAGAGGGAGTAGGATGGGGAGAAGTGGAAGGAAGGGGGAAGATGGGTGGGTAGGAGGGATAAAGGAGGGAGGAGGAGGGAGAGAAGGAAGGTGAAAACTAGATGAATCCTTGACCGCGCATGGTCGAAATTTATGCTTCTGCCATCACGCAATCAGAAAGATATGTATAAAACTATACGAATTAGTGTGACCCCATCATACGGCTTGTGTCATGCAATCTGAAATCAAAAACATTTTACAAATTGTGGGCACTGCGACCTTTGACCCCATGAACCCAAAATCTCATCAGTTCTTCCTCACATGCTTATACATATGAAGGGGTCACTTCAATTCGTATACTTTATCTAGAGCATTTTTGGATCGTGGTACTTAGCAAAATTTATCTCTTAAAATACAAAATTATTTTCTAAAATCTTGGCTGGAAATGAAACTAGATATTTTAGACTTCAAATATTCATAAAAATAAAATTAATTCAAAAAAGAATCACGGAGGCATCTCGATATCAAAATTTGATTGGCGAAACGATCACATCGCTCCTTGTTGGAAAATGGCGAAAATTGTCAACAAACTGTGTCATATTAATTCGTAGACCCGGTTTTGAACAAGCTTTACCATAAAATTGCTTCCAACTAAGATGCAAAATTTACAGTAGTTGGACCACAAAATATCAAGGAATTGAATGGTATGACTGCTTACTTACAAATTTGATGATTTCAGATCAGTGTCGCGACAACCCGTTCAAAAGTTATGGATTCTCAAATTCACAGAGATTTGAAGATCACTGCAGCTCATGGGGATTTGTGCGATCTGCAACAACGAATGAATCTGTGACGTCATGTCAGAAAACTCCTCATTCACTTTGTACATACAAATTTAAAAAAAGGATTTATGTAAAATTTAGAGGAAGGTTGCGACATCATTCTTCTCAAAATACATGCAAAATCAATACAGAAATGCTATACCCCAACCAAAAATTGGCATTTGGTTGACTTTTCCGAAAGACAGGAGAAAATGTGACATTTTGTTGACAGAGTGAATGAGAAGTTGTCCGACATGACGTCATAGATTCCGTCGAATTTGCTGATCGCACGGATCCCCATGGGTGGTAGGGATCGTCATATCTCTGTGACCTTGAAGATTCATGACTTTTAATGGGTTATCCAATTTTGCTCAAATTTTCTGAGTTTGTTCATCTGATTTTTCTTCATTCAATGAGGGCACGATAATTTCAGAAGTTGGTTTCCGTTTAAATGCAAACATGGAAGCTGATAAATAATAGCCATTACTATCTAACTAAGAGAAACAGGGAATTAAATAAACATGTAAATTCAAATAAAATTAGGGCATAAGGCATTTCAATGTATATAAAATGTTTTCTTTAATAGATTTTACATACATGTACCTTGTATCTAGGTTTCATAAACCAGAGATTTAATCAGGCTATGCAAATTTGACAAACAATAAAAAAAAAAACCAGCATACAAATTAATACAAAACCATCGCATGGAACTGTCATGGTGATAATCACATTGAAACAAGTGCCACAAATTTAAAGACTGGGTCTGCGCCAGGAAAATCTTGCTTTTATCAAAATAAAAAAAATCAGATGATGATATGATGTATATCATGCACTTCTCTGCGAGCAGTTTATTGTATCTTATTGTTTTAACCCCCCACCCCTTTTTAAAAAATGTTTAACACAAAAAGAAAAGCTTTTTCGTCAATACATGTACATGGGTACCAATACATTTAGTGATTCTATCTTTTGAAAATATCAAAAAAAAAGAATAAGCTTTCATGGAGTAAAACGGATTCTTAAAAACAATAAGTTTCCTGACAGGAAGTGCATGATGAATGCCGTACAGCAATTTATGAAAAAACACAGTTCAATCGTGATTGAAATATTTGAACTTTCTTAATTCTTGTTGGATAATATACTTAAAACTTTTTTCATCTGTTCCTGTGATTTTTCTGCTTTTAATCAAGTCTGATTTTCTGCTTTTAATCAAAGTAAGATTTTACTGGTGCAGACCCAGTCTTTAACATGCATTTCAGTTCAGTGGAACCTCATAATAATAATTAATAATAATTAATAATAATAATAATAATAATCACATTCAGTTTTTAGATAGTGCATAACACATACAGTAGCCATGGCATGTCCCAATGCGCTTACAGAGCAGAAAAAGAAATAACGGAATAGAGAACATATGAGAACATTATGATGAGTTCAGCAAAATTACCCCTTTATGTTGAATTATTAGAATAAAGAAAACATACAATTATCTTGTTAAACTTACCAACTGACTACTGGAACAAGATAGGAACTGCAAAAAGTGTATGGAATTACAGAATTCAGTAGTCAATGGCTTAACAAGAATTTTTAAAACCAATGAGTGCTCTTTATAACGAGGTTGGACCGCAGTATGTCAGTGCGCTTGCTGGTTTGGGAAAGTTTCTTAGTGACTAGCTAGCGGATAGGAACTGCAAAAAGTGTATGGAATTACAGAATTCAGTAGTCAATGGCTTAACAAGAATTTTTAAAACCAATGAGTGCTCCTTATAATGAGGTTGGACCGCAGTATGTCAGTGCGCTTGCTGGTATGGGAGAGTTTCTTAGTGACTAGCTAGCAGCAGAATGTTTATGTGGCGGCTCAAAACAGCAGAAATTATGACACACAAAAATGAGTTTGTGCTTCAGTACCCATTTTACTTTACATACTGTAATACAGATATTTTATGCCCACCTTTTTGTGTATGATAATAGAAATGTTGACATCCCTGCATAATACATAAAGCATTCATACTAAACAAAAGTTGTATTCTATGGTTGTTACACTTTATATTAGGTACAGTGGAAACTCAATACTGAGGTGCTTGGGACCATCAAAATTACCTCGTTGTAGCAGTAATCTCTATATACAGTGGAAACTCAATACTGAGGTGCTTGGGACCATCAAGATCACCATGTTATAGCATTAATCTCTTTGTACAGTGGAAACTCGTTATAAAGAGATCCGATATAACAAAATAACGGATATAAAGAGGTCATTAATCTGGTCCCGGCACTTTATAACTTATTGTTTTTTAACACTCCTATTAAGAGATTACTGCTATAACAAGGTATGTTTTATGGTCCCAAGCACCTCGTTATAATGCGTTCCCACTGTGGTAGGTTTGGAAAACAATAAATTATAAAGAGCTGGGACCAGATTTTTTACCTCTTTATATCAGATATTTCGTTATATCACATCCTGAATAATTACTCAATTACTGATACAGTGGAACCTTGTTATAAAGAGGTCGAATATAGCGATATATTTCTTATGACAAGGTGATTCTATTAGTCCTGATATAGTGAGGAACCTGATTAACAAGGTAATTTTCATGGTCCCAAGGACCTCGTTAGAAAGAGGTTTCACTGTATAATTTTTAAGCTTTATAATATCTAACTCCAGGGGCCTGAAACATAAAAGAGATATGATTAATCTTGCAATTAATTGCATCTCTTTGGTACACATTTTCCCATAGACTTACGATAAATATTTATCGTAAGTTTAATTGCATCTTTTATGTTACAGGCCCCTGGGTTGCCGAAATTTTATTTCACATGCAAAAAGAAGGCATAAATCTTACTCTCACCCAAAACCTTTGAACATAAATGAAAGAAAGTATGGTACAGTCAAACCTCCTTATGAAGAGCACTGATATAACGAGCTGTCGTTATAACAAGGTACATGTACATGTAATTTTCCTGGTCCCATTTCTTTGTATTTTATTGTATTTTAGCCCTGATATAAAAAGGTTTTGATATAAGGAGAATATTTCTCTGGCCCTAGGGACCTCGTTATAACAAAGTTTGACTGTACCAATATTTCAAAAAGATAAAAAGAAATCCTATTTTTCGATAAGAAAATTTTACATTGTTGTTCTCTAGCAAAAGAAAATCTAACTAAAGGTAGAATCTTCCTGGCTGATAGGTGCTGAAGGGTATTGAGTATAGTACTCCAATTCCAAGTGAAAAATACAATTTCAAGATGGGATGGTTATCCAGCAGTCCCTATCATAAACCAGGTAGAACAAGGATGCCGGGGTAAAGAGGGACAAAACTTACACAGTCTATTGAGGTCTGCTTATACAGTCTGCTTATAAAGAGCACTGATATATCATTATAACATTATAAAGAGGTGATTTCTGTGGTCCGAATGATCTCGTTATAACGAGGTTTGACTGTATCATAAATTGCTTTCATCCTTTGTGTATTTTTCACATACTGTATAAGCCAATATTTTAGCGTACAGATATTTTCGCGGTTTTTGACCAGTTTGACACATTGGCGTGTTCTTATTTTCACGATTTTGACAGTGTTTGTACACAAATGAATGTACATCATATATAGTGGAAATTTTCGCGAGGCCATAACCGCGAAATTAGCGAAAATAAAACCACCACGAAAATTTCAGCTTATACAGTATGTGATCTACCTCATCAAATAGGAATCTTTAATGGTCTAAGTTTGACACCCCAGCATTCCTGTTTGCCTTCTTATTCATTTGTGTACCAAAGAAATGTTTCTTTTCGAACAAAACAGTGATATCTGGTCAAAAAGATTATCCGATTGTACAGGTGCGATGCAATGGCATTGCACTTTTTAATTTATTGTTGTATCCATAAAAAATACTCTTTTTTTTAAAAGAAGAGGATAGAGATAAAAAAATATTACTTTGGTTGATATGTCTGAAGAAATATCAGCATGGAGGCAGCTCTGCCTGTGGATTGAATCTTAACCCTATTTCTACCAGGTTATTCAGCCAGGTGATATTACGCAGGGAGGGGGAGGGGGGAATCCCCCCTCCCTGATCTCGATCGACAATCACACTATCATGCTGAAATTCAATTTTAGTTCAGCAGATTAAACTTTGGTAGAGTTACCAATATCAAATAAGAACAATTGATTTGATAGCATATACACTGGAAACTCGGTATAAAGAGATCTGATATAAAGAGGTAAATAATCTGGTCCCAGCTCTTAATAACCACTTGTTTTTTTAACTCTGCTATAAAGAGATTACTGCTATAAAAAGGTATTTTTTATGGTCCCAAGCACCTCGTTATACCGAGTTTCCACTGTACAGTGTAACCTCGCTATAACGGGGTCGTTGGGACCAGAGAAATTACCTCTTTATATTGAAACCTTGTTATATCAGGGTCAAAATACAATAAAATAGTGAGATGGGACCAGGAAAATTACCTTATATTAACGAGAGCTCGTTACATCAGTGCTCTTTATAACGAGGTTTGACTCTATTTCGTTATCATGTTATTAACTAGGTAGAGGCCCCATACCTTTTGATCTCTTCTTGTCGGCCATAGCTTTTCTATTGTGATTTGCTCTTGATGCTTTATGTCTCTCATTTCTCTGTCGTGATCTAACTTCTTGCTCCGAGCTACCTTGCCCCTGTCCCCCTCCTCCTGTTCCTCCTCCACCTCTCCCACCGCGTCCCCCTCTGCCCCCTCCTCCTCCCCCCCTCCCTCCTCCTCCACCTCTACCAGCTCCACCACCCCCTCTCCCACTACTACCCCCTCCTCTGCCCCCTCGTGAAGGTTGTCCCTTGAGCTGCGGCTGATGAGGTTCACGGCCAGACCCTGCTCTCTGTCTCTCTGAAGATCTGTCATCCTGTCAAATAAAAAAGATGAAATTGGATTAAACCTTTATTGTAGTAGAATTCTAATTAAGTTCTAATATTTCATGTTCATTATTGAATTGTACATGTGAAATATATAGTAAATGAAAGCATATTACAAACCCACTGGGTGGATATATAAGAACAAACAAATGTCTATCATTAGTATTATAGTGTTTGCAGCTTCTGAATTCTAATTAAGTTCTAATATTTCATGTTCGTTATTGAATTGTACATAGTAAATCAAAATGGAAGCCTATTAAGAACCCACTGGATGGATAAGTAAGCGCAAACAAATGTCTATCATTAGTCTTATAGTTTTTGCCGCTTCTGATTCATATACAGTGGAAACTCGGTATAAAGAGATCTGATGTAAAGAAATATCTGCTATAAAATCTGGTCCCAGCTCTCTATAACTTATTGTTTTTTTGATCTGCTATAAGGAGATTACTGCTATAACAAGGTATTTTTGATGGTTCCAAGCACCTCGCAATACTGAGTTTCCACTGTACTACTTTACAAATCAAACACAAAAAGAATGGATGATACATTGTACTATGGCAGGCTTTTCCGGTCTGACATAAGAGTTGGTAGATCATCCAACTTATTGCTTGTATCCATACAGAGAGTATCTGAATGATTGAAAGGCCTCCTTCTTAACTCAGGTGATACAGAAGTATGACTGATATTATTCTATTTTTAGCTATTACGAACATGGTTGAGTCAAACATAGTTAATGTATTTTAGTATTCATATTTACAAATTTCCCCTCGAGATCAATTGAACACAATACCATGGGGATGTTGCTAGTAAGTTGCAATTAATCACAAATCAACTGCAAATCAGTTGCCAATTGAGATGCACATTTCCAATGGTGCATGCAGATCAATTGCAACTTTTTAGCAACACCCCCAATTTAGAAAATGAGTCTTTAAAAATAATACTTATTAAACAGGAGCAGGACAGAATGAAAAAAAGTTGTAAAAAAATCAGACAACTAATATGAGAGTTTTGAACATTTAGATATTAGACAAATTTGTAACTGATGCAATGAAGATGCATACTAGTAATTGACCATTTATTATATTCATATCAATTTCAATTCTTTATCAATTTTCTACTTGATCCCCTATTTGAATGTTTACGAGAATACAAACTTTTAATCTTTCTGTAGAGACAATGATTTTTTTCATTACTTTTATTATTTATTGTCTGATTTTCTTGAAAACTTTTTGTATTTCTCACCAGAATTTTTTCCTCCTGTGACAAATAATCATTATTTTGGGGTAGACTCTATTTTTAATATACTCACTTGAGTTCTTCCCCCGTTATCATCTTCTTCATCATCATCTTCGTCTTCTACTTCGTTTTCAGAAGACTTTGCTCTCGCAGCAGCCAGAACTCTTGGCATTGTGAACGGTCTAGGGCGTGAGGAAAAAAATAGATAAAGTGTGTAATATGAGATCCGGGAGCCTACTAGATTCACAGTTAACCCTAACTTACCAAGCTTTTTTGGTGAGCTGATATTCCAAGGGATGCGAGGGGGCATTATTTCCCTCTTCTAATCTTGGCTATTGATCAAGTAAAAAAATTGGCATAAACAATGGGTGCGATTTGAACTGCAAAATGGCAGAGTAATTTTTTCTTTAACCCTAACTTGGTTGGGGGTGGGGCCTCAGAGGCCTTCCTCTCGACAGATTTCCTGATCGCGAACATTTCTGATAACACGGCTTACTGACTTTTTTTTACACGTTTCCCAAAATTTTAAAGAAAACTTTACGGAAATCGGACTGACCATTACCACGTCCGAGACATTATGTACATGCATGTCGGTCTCAAAACTGCTGCCAAAGGTGATTTTGTGTACAAAGCCGTGAAATTGTGTTTTTTCATTTAATTCACAAAGAAATTAATATCTTTGCTTTCAATGGCTTAAACTTTGCTATCAAAAACCATAAAAGTTAGGGTTAAGTATGCTCTTTTTATGCAAATTAGATGATAATTTTGCAGATTTATACACAATTAATAATGAGTACTATAAATCACTAAATAAGGTGCCAAATGTGGTAATTTTTGGTCACTATATGGTCCTACATTTTAAACAAATTAACATGAATATTTTTTAAAGCAGTGGGATGAAGATAAATTCTTTACGAAACTATTTTGGTATTTCTTTTTCTTTTTTAACTTCTTTAATTCCATTTTTTATTCTTTGCAAATAATCTGGACACCATCCAAGTCATAAAAAGCATGTTTTAAAGTCATTTCAGCCTGTAAATGAGAGAAAAACATTCAAAGATTGATGAATCTTGACTGTGGTCTAAAAAATTGAAATTACGCAGCCTTTAAGGATACTGTTTGTTATATATTTGATTGTTTCATTATTTGTGTTTTTCATGTTTCATTGTTCACAAACGGGGCCTCGTGGAAGACCATCAAATTGATGAAATGTGCCACCCTGTATAATTATCAGAAATATAACTACATAAGATAAAAATAAAAAGACTGAAAGAAAAAAGTCACCACAATTATTCCTCTTCCTCCTTCTCCACCTCCCCTTTGCCCTCCTCCATCATCTTCTTCATCTTCTTCTTCTTCTCCATGTTGTTCTCCTCCTCCATATCCATTTTATTCATTCTACTTCTTATTATCCGTCTCCTACCCTTCATCCTTCCTCTCCTTCTCCTCTTCTTCTTCCAGATCATCCTCCTCCATCTTCCTCTTTTTCTTACATCTCCTTCTTTGTATTTAACTTCTTCTTCTTCTTCTGTCTCTTCTAATCATCATCCTCTTTCTGTTTTGCTCCCTGCTCCCTCTTTCTCCCACTCCTCCCCATCCCTACCCTTCCTAAAATTTCTTCTTCTTCTCCCCCTCCTCCTCTTCTTCTTCTTCTTCCTCTCCTCCTTTCCTCCTCCTCCTACATTCTTCTTTTTCCCTTCTTCTTCTTCTTTTCCCTTCTTCTTCTTCTCCACCTCCTCCCCTTCTTCTTCTTCTCCCCCTCCTCCTCCTTCTTCTTCTTCTTCCTCTTCTTCCTCTCCTCCTCCTTTCCTCCTCCTCCTTCATTCTTCTTCTTCTTCATCTTCTTTTCCTCCTCCTTCTTCTTCCTCTACTTCTTCTCCTCCTTTCCTCCTCCTCTCTCCCTCCTCCTCTTCTTCTTTGTATTTAACTTCTTCTTCTTCTTCTTCTTCTTCTTCTTCTATCCCTTATAATCATCTTGCTCTCTTCTTCCATTCCTCTTTCTCCCACTCCTCCCCATCCCTACCCTTCCTAAAATCTAGACCAACAAACCTTCTTGTTTGGAGCTCATCTGCTGAGTCGGCATCGTCAGCTCCGACGTTGATGGTATCATAGGTATCGTCATACTCATCATCGTATTCGTAGCTGACCTCGTAATACTGCTCATATGTCTTCTTCAACTCCTGGACAGTTGTTTTGTCGGCAAGCACAGACTTGGCACTATCCTCTTTTCTATTGTGATACATGAAGAAAGAAGATAATTCTTTGGTAGCCCTCATCTAACTGTGATCCTCTAAAAAATCCCAAGGATGGTACAAGAACTTCTTTTACCAGTTGCCCAGTCAGGCAACCAAGTTTTCCAATCACCTGCCCGAACAAAACTTTGCCTTGCCCAAAATTGATTGTCAATGGCAATTTGCATAAAGAGGAAAACTAGTATCAAATTGTTAGTTGCCCAATTGGCAAGCGACAATTTCATTTACTTGCCCAACAGCTTAATTTTGTTGCCCCAGGCATGCAGGCAAGTGGGTTTGTAGTGCTTTGATCCCTGGGCCCCGTAACAAAGGTTTACGATTGATTGCTAATCTGATAGCGATTGATCGCATGTATATGGGAAATCATTTACTAAAGTTTGCAATTGATCGTAAAATCAAATAGCAATTAATCGCAAACCTTTATGTTACGTAGCTCTGGACTTTGTTCTTGCTTTTCACTTATAGATGAACGAATGAAATTCAGATGTTTGTTTTTTTGCCTCATCAATCCTTTTTTAAGCTTACTTTCTGCACGAAAAGTATTTAAAATGAAATAAACCTTGAATTGAACTGAATCGGAATTTGATGCACCATGCCGTATCCCAAGGTACTGGTGCACCCTGGATTCCCTTGTTGTGTAGCGCCACCTCGTGCGCATTATAATGTAGTCTTCTAGATTTGGCCAAGTGTCTATAGCGCCAGATAATTTCAATTGTCCCAGTTAACTATTAAAGGGGGTTGTAAATGTAGAGTTGTGAGACTTGCCAAATTTGATCCAGAGGCGGGGGAAGAAAAAAAAACAAGTCCCTGGAACTTTTTTTCCTTCAAATTTTGGGAAACCAGGTTAAAAGTTAGAGCTAAAAAAATATTGAATAATTTACAAAACAGTGATTCATTTTTTTTGTACCCAGGGATACCAAATAGTGCATCATATGATTTGGCTCTTCAAATTGAACAGCTATTCTTTGATGTATTGAATATTCCAAGCAATAAAGATTGGCTCTTCAAATTGAACAGCTATTCTTTGATGTATTGAATATTCCAAGCAATAAAGATTGGCTCTTCAAATTGAACAGCTATTCTTTGATGTATTGAATATTCCAAGCAATAAAGATTGGCTCTTCAAATTGAACAGCTATTCTTTGATGTATTGAATATTCCAAGCAATAAAGATTGGCTCTTCAAATTGAACAGCTATTATTTGATGTATTGAATATTCCAAGCAATAAAGATGCATCATTTTAGATCACTCATTACTACCACAGTTGCAAACCATTCCAGAATATGCATATATTCAATTTTAATTTCAATTCAAAGATTTCTTCCTAATTGAATGGCTGAGCGTATGGTCATTGTTGTAATGTTTACTCTTCCTTTTGTTCAACTGTCCTGTTATTCACATTTTTATTTTGATCTCATGCATATTCCAAAATGATCAGCATCCCTCTTTCCAATTTCAACTTTGATTTATTAATCACAATGTTATATAACGCCACTCCAAGAACTACAATATTTTGCTTTTGCATTTGTTTGAAATAAGATTCAGCCCAAGATTGATGATTTTTTCCCCTAAGAGCAGAACAAAAAGTAATGTGCAGATTAAAATACTTTGAAGAAAATCGGACAAGTAATACAAAATTTATGAATTTCAATGATTGCATAAATCGGCAAATCAGTGAAAATTTTCAGACATGTTGCCAATTTGATGAAATCATGGGTGCACTACTAAACATTATTTTGTTTATCTATATGTTGCCAATATTATTTTGAGTGAGACTACTTTTTTAAAGACTGGGTATGCCCAAGAAAAATCTTGTATTGATAAAAGCAGAAAAATCAGAGGAACAGATAAAAAAAAAATGTTTGAAGCTTATCTGACGATGAATAAGAAAGTTATATTTCGATGTTATAACTCAACAGTTGTTTGTCGTGCCAATTTGCAACGCCGGGTCACGTGATATGATGTCTATTATGCACTTCAATCCAAGCAGTTTATTATATCCTTTTGTTTTAAAACCTCCTGTTTTTCAACGTTTAACAAAAATATTTTTTTGTCAATAAGTACATTGGTACAGATACATTTTGAAGATATTCAACCTTATGAAGATTAAAAATAAAAGCATTTATGAAGTAAAACAAATTCTTTAAAACAAAAAGTTATAATCAGTTTACTGACATAAAGTGCTTGACATAGATGCCGTACAGAAATTTATGAAAAACACTGTTCTATCCTTATCATTGAGATATTGATAACTATCTTATTTCTTGTCCGATTCACTTCCAACTTTTCTATGTGTTCGTATAATTCTTCTGCTTTTAATCAAAGCAAGATATTTCTTCCCAGATCCAGTCTCGAAGCCCTTACTTCTTTCCTATCTGAACCTTTGGCTCTTCAAATTGAACAGCTATTCTTTGATGTATTGAATATTCCAAGCAATAAAGATTGGCTCTTCAAATTGAACAGCTATTCTTT
>BQKZ01002818.1:53833-70964 GCA_036244855.1 Temnopleurus reevesii | reverse complement strand
AATGTTATTGCTGGTCTCAGGGAGGGGTTCGCAACGTGTCCTGGGTACAGGTCCTTGGCCTTTGGTTTTGGCATCCTAGTCCAGAGAGAGAGCGAGGACTTACTGGCAAATCGTCCTTGAAATCCAAAAATGTTCCAATATTAAATATGAAGATGGTTCTTGGGTAATACGAGGTTTAAGTCTCTAAGGTCCGTAACAATCTTTTCCTTTTTTTTTTTACTGTATTTAGAGGCATGAAATGAAAATAATATTTAATAGAGGGGTTTCGATTTCAGTCGTCTTTTTTTGACGAAGGGCAAGTCGACCGGAGGTACACGTCACATTTTGCGCGCAGCTGCACATTGTTACGTCACAGCTCTGTTTAATCTGTGACGAACCCTCCCAATCTGTGACAAGCATTTCTTGATTGTCCAGTTCGTTCACTGATCTGAGATTTGTCCATACATGAGCGCATGTCTCTTGTTGTGTGTATGCCATTGGGACGTCAGCTGTAGTGTAACTAGTCGACTGAAATCGAAACTGATTTGGGGAGTGAAAGAACAAAAGCAGTCAATGTGTTGACATTGGTGTATGTACACGAAAACTTGCTCCTCCTGTCCCTCTTTTTCTCTAACAAAATTGATGCTGTACGTTCTCACACCATCCAACTCGCCTAACCCTATGGATCTTTATCATTCCACCACGATACTTCAAATCTCCAAAATAGTGGAGGGATCATCCAAGAGAGAGAGAGAGAGAGAGAGGTGTCAAGCAAGCAAGCAGGTCGGCTAATCTGCCGAGACCTAGTATGGATCCTCCAGTTACTCCTGTCCATCATGATATTTTTTAATTCGTCTGTGCCAACTGCTCCAGCGTCTGCTTTTAAAGTGTCAACATAGGTCTTGTGCCTTCTGCCACATCCCAGTCACCCATGCAGTGGTTCCCATAGAATGAGGCCACTTGCAGCCAACTCTGGATATCGATAGCAGTGTCCAGCAAGTTGCATCCTTCTTCTTGCAACTTTGTCTCCAACTTTGGGAAGATTACCATATAGGGTCTTATTTGGCATATGTTGCTTCCAGTTGATGTTCAACACTGTCCTCGGCATTCTTATAACAACCATTTAATGACTTCTCCAAAGCTGGTGTTAATGTCCATGCCTCGCAACCATACAGCAGGACGGTCTCCACGCTTGCAATGAAGAAGCCGATCTTGGTTCTTTGAGACAAGTTTGTTAAACGATGGCTGTATTTCTTATTATTTGACTGGATTGAACCCAACAAATATAACAATTGGTTGACCTTTACTTCCGGTCAACTGTGACTGCGACTGTGACCAATGATTCAAAACCTCCAAAATAACCTTTTTCAACTTGATTCAATATAAATTTCTTTTCTGTGATTTTCTTTTTCATGATTTCTCGGTGTACAAGTATCTTTAGTTTGTCCATGGAAACAAACAACTTCTAAAAATGTTCATTTAAAATGCATTGTATTTGAAAAAGACTTGCTTTTTAATGAAATATGATTGATTTCCCAATTTTTTTGTGTGTTTGAATGTGGACAAGGGGCTGCAATTAGCAACATATCCTCATTTTATTAGTTTATTTTTCCCTGGGAAAATTGTCAATTTAGTATTCAAATATAACATCCATAACATCATCCATAACATCATCCGTAATGTTACTGGCATTCATATTCTGTTCTATTTCTTTTTTAAAGAGGCTGGACACTCGTAAAGCAAGGGCGATTCAGATAAGGCTTGGGATGAAAGAAAACTAGCTTCTGGACTAATTACCAATCACATTCTCAGGGGTATGGTGCAGTGATACGGTTCCATGATAAGTTCTAGCACAACCCATTGAGATCTTAATAGGACTATCGCATGCAATTCAAATCAGTGCCAATGTTCTCACTCTTACCACTGTTCGAGTAAAGGCCCCCACGCGTTAAAGGCAGCTGGGTTTGTTTCTAAATTCCTTGGGCTGCTAAAGTAATTATCAGGCAGATATCTCCCTCAGTCGAGCTTATATGTTACATAATATGCGCCAAGCTGTCTGCAACCATGCTGCGACTGAGTGAAGGCAACAAGTGGTTTGTCTCAACGAGTAGGCCACGGTTTTGCTTTTATAATGCTTTCGCATATATTGCAGTATACTTTGATGTTGGGTAAATGATAGAAGGCTTACATGTAGAGGCTATGACTCAGAAAGAATTGTGAATCGTGAGTATCAGACTCTGTGAGCCTTCGTCTTTTCCGAACTTTTATCACCTGGCTTGCCATTCGTTGGGATTTGTGTAGACGTGAATGAGAATTCCTAAGATTCCTTTTGATTACGTCACTCCATAAAGTGTCAGTTAATGGCACCTTTAAGCAAAGGTTTAGATTTTTAATTCATATGGCTTGTATGAGACTAGAAGTATCCCTTCCATAAAGTTCCAATCTTACATGGTACCATATTTGGAGAAGCAGTAGATTCTCAGGGAGTTCAGGTCAATCTCAAACTAGAAAAACCCATGTCTATTTGATGTAATGTCAATAACAGGTCTTTTTTCCAACTTTTATTATAAAAATTTGAGCATGGTGAGAAATTTGCCACATTCATGGAATTGATTTTCTTTGGATGTAATATGTCTTAATCCTTGAACACACAGTCAATGTTTAGTTCAGGTATTGTCTTTTAACTCTGCTATGAAGAGATTACTGCTATAGTGTATAACAAGGTATATTTTTTATGGTCCCAAGCATCTCGTTATACTGAGTTTCCACTGTATCGTGAACATGTTGCACAAGAGATTGTGTGAAAATTGAATGTGTTTTAGAAAAAGCTATAACCCAAAATGTGCAAAACCTTGTTATTATTCTATTGTCAAAAAATGAAAATAACTTTACATATGCCCTATAATAAGCAAACTATTGATATATCCAAGAGAGGGCGCTAACTATGATTTAAAGGTTTAGATTCGTAATGACCAGGATGCAGAAATGGATGTTAAATGAGCTGATGTATTCGCAAGTTGCTTTACATGCCTAAATATATCTATGTAGGATATTAGAAGTACATTTATGCTCGTATTCTATGTATTTTACGTCGAATGGGTCAATACGCCATCGTTCCTGCGGTGTGCTAAGTGCTTTAGCGCGGGATAGCGTCGGCCTGAAATTGGTGGTGCAATCGGTGGTATTGTCTGCGGTGTGTGGGTTCGCTTTCATTTTGTACGTGAAGCATGTTCTGTGAGGAAGTACGACCGCACCAGGTTATTTTATTTTGCGATAATTAAGCCATTTCTAGGTCGATTTCATTCAAACAAACTATGAACATGCTCTAATTTACTATTGAAAAAATGCATTATGGTAATAATTTTACTGCAGTTCGCAAACTAGTTAAATATCTGAAGTGCCCTCCTCCCAAAACTAGTCTTTCCCTTTAAAGTTAAAATTCAAATTTTCAGAAAGAATCAGTTCAGTTATGGTCTCGAAATGTGTGTGAGATACTCAGGGAATAACTTTACTTTTTTATTTGAAAAGAAGTTTCAGACATTGAGGAAATATTTTCAATACTTTGCTTTACAGTTCTGTGAAAAAGTTGCTAAACAAAACTCATTTTGTATAGCAATCCTGCTAAAATGCGTAGCAAATGGCGATGCGATACCAGGAAAACTATTCCCTGTGACAACATGATAAACATCCCACTATATTCTAATCTTTACCAAAACTACACTTGGGCTTCCAGGTGTAATGACCATAATGGTGGAATGGCGAATATGGTTATTTTTTTTTAACATTCATAAGGTGGAATCAATTTATTACAGCCCAAATACAGTTTTGGTAATGATTAATGAATTAGAATTCTACGGGATGTTTATCATGACGTATATAATCTCACATGCATTTAGTGACCAAAGCATATTTATTGTGACCTGACTTTTTTTTTTAAATTTGAATTTGACCGTTAAATCACATGTAGCGCCCTCTTTTGGTACTAACATTATTTGTTTGTTATCAGGCCTATGCAATGTTATTTCTGAGATTTGACAAAAGTATGATAAAAAGGTATACAAAATGACTAAATTCTGAAATTTTCATCCAATTCTTTGCACTGGTAGGTGTTATTTATCAAAAAAGAAAATGTTGAATTAGTGTCGGGGACACTACACTTAAATATTTTGCGCATTTTAGGGTATAACTAACTTTATTAAAACTCATTCATTTTCATGCGATCTTTTGTGGAGTATGTTCATGATACTATATTTTATTTTATTTAGAATTGGTACCAGGCACCAAGGCCACTTGTGTGGATTTAATGACAACAAAACGACTATAACCTGAAGCTTTTCTTAAAATTTGGTGTACCATGACATCAGCCATACTGATAGACAATTGATAAGGATGCAGAACTTTGGAACAAGCTTTGTAAGCATAAGCTCTGTAGTGATATGTCCAGCTATGCGTGATCAAGCTGTGATTGAAAAAAAAATGAATTAGACACTTTGTATAAAATATAAATTCATCCCTTCTGTTATCATCATAATTCAATCCATTGTAGACTTGATGAAATAATTTCAGGAATTTGTCAATAATTTCACTCATACTTCTGATGAAATGAATTCAGAAAATTTACTAGATCCCAATATGGCCATTACACAGAAGAACTTCCCAAATCCCAAAAATGAAATTACGTGAACTTGCCAGTGAATAGGCAAACTTTAGAAAATGTTTGATCCAACACTATGACAGTTTAGCAATCAGCACAAATGATAAAAATTATGAAATTATAATCAAACCATATCTATAGAGAAGCATTTATATATTATTGCCTTTGATTTTAAGCCTCATTATTTTCAGGTTGGGAGAGATGCCCTTCTTTTCCTGTGGAATCAAAAATGTATTTTTTTTTTCATTTAAGGCATCATTTTATTTTATTTCATTTGTCATCTATGCTGTTATGTCTGAATTTGGGATTTGTGTATTCTTAGCAGTGTAGAAGCTTTTTTTCATTTATGTACATATTTACACATCTGTTGAGAGACAATCTACTTGCAAGAATGTTTCCATTCATTCAAGTGTTTTGTATTCTGGACAGGCTGAGTACTCAAGAGATATGTCCTGCCTCAATTTAGTAGCAAGTGAATTTACATTACAAAAAGTGAACTATTTGTGTTGACTGCTTCCTGGTTGTGTAGTGCATTGGTGCGTTGCTTGTTTGATAATGAAAGGGGATTGAGAGCCAGCAGAGGGGTGTGTCCAGTCAAATCACGTCAGTTGCGAGTGGTCTGTCTTTTGGGAAAGTTTCTAAGCTCAATCCCAGGTTCCATCCAGATTCGTTGAGCCAGTGCTTCTTTGGGGTGTGGTGTGATCTAGTTTAACTTTCATCCAGCTCACTTGCCAAGTGGATTCCTCAGCAGCTGCAAGTGGTTTACAAGTTTTCTGTCTTGTTTGAAGTATCAATTTCATGATGGCTGGTGAAATAAGTAATGAGAGAAAGCAGGCTTTGAATGATATTGCCAACAAGCTGAGAATTCACAGTATCTCTTGCACGTCTGCTGCTGGTTCAGGGTAAGACTATTTACTTAACCCCTTAACCACTGAATATACTTTTTCTGTAAATTTGTCTGTGTACGTATGTTGTTGAATCTCCCCCAATCTTTCATCTTTCTTTTTTCCCTCTTTTATTTGTTCTCATGTTGATTGATGTATTTGATTGTATTTATGTTCATGTATTGTATTTTAATGAACTAAAACTTGAACTATTTCAGCCCCGAATTGTCTTAACACACTGAAAACTCACTACCATTACATGGAGACCATAATATAGGTGCCATGGTATGTTGTGTTTATTACATGTCTCTCTCAACTGGTCTGAAATATCCTTAACAAAAATTGTCAAATTGAACAAGGATATTTTCTACCGTAATTGTAATTACTAAACTTTTAAGATTGCTACATTTCAACTGATGTTGCTCAAATGCAATGTCGGGTACATGTATAGAGCCAAAATTCTCAGCACACTTTTCTAGTTCTAATCATGTACGCTATAATGTGGA
The DNA here is from genome assembly GCA_036244855.1 of Temnopleurus reevesii. Lineage (NCBI taxonomy): Eukaryota > Metazoa > Echinodermata > Echinoidea > Temnopleuroida > Temnopleuridae > Temnopleurus > Temnopleurus reevesii. Next base: position 64,941 of record BQKZ01002818.1, on the reverse strand, counting down.
ATTTGTATGATGTGTACCTGTCTGGATCGATAGACTGCCGGAAAAATCAGTAAAAAGTAATCCTGTCCGTCTGTATGTTAATAAATCATAATGATATACTCAAAGTAATATGTATGAATGTTTCAACATGAAGCCTCCAACCTTATTCTCTATACTTTTTCTCTCGTTTTTTTTTTGGGGGGGGGGTGGTGAAGGAGTGGTGTTAAATAGAAATTAGGTTGTACCCTAAAAGAGTTATTGGAAGAAGAATTATTTACAGCCGTTTATGTACAAGTCATGTATGCTCACGTACTAGTAACATATGAAGGAAATTTTTGCTTAGTAATTCAGTAATGCAGCTCTTAGGAGTTTTTTTTTATCTAAGGTATCTAGATGATTCGTGCTCCACAGTTCTTTACAACATACAATATTATGTGCAGCCCACTAGCCCTCTATGAAAAATTCACTAAAAAATTATTAGTACAGGCTTGTTAGTTTTGGGGGGAAATTCCTTTGAAGTTACCAGCAATGTGTGATATAGAGGCAATATTGACAAGGGAACTAAGTAAATATTTGTGAATCATTAGTCTGCAGAAATAATGTTTTGCAAGGTGAACCATACATGTAGTATTGCACAGCAGTCTCGTGAAATGAATTGAAGTAATATTCATAACTAGCTTGGCTTGCACGATGGGAAATACCAGAGTCTTATTGAATTAAAACATCAGGTACTTGCCCCTCATGTAAGAAGTAACGACTGTTCTGCTGGTACTAATTACATCAACATTTTCTTGCATTAAATTATGCTGGGTACAGAAAAGGGCATGTGTTGTGGACGACAGTATAGAATTACATGTAAGAATTTTAATTTGGCATATTTTGCTCTTATGTTTTATTCGTTTTTGTTTTAAGAGAATTTCTTTTAGCTTGTGTAGATGTAACACCTTAATCAATTTGTATTAAACCATTTGATAGATGCAGAGGCAAATAAGAAAAGATGCTGCCTACAGTGTATTTGAACATCTATGAAAAATTTTAAAAAAAGTTAAAATAATAAGCTTTCAGAAGTTTGAAGATGTTAAAAACATGCAAATGATTGTGCAAAACCAAATGTATTTTCTTTTTTTAATATATATTGTATATCTGAAATATGACATTGCAATTGTTCATTAATTCTAGACATTTTCATCCATTTTTGCAAAGCTACCCCACTTTGAAAAATGGAAGTCCCTATCTTTGCAGCATATTTGAAAATAGTTGCATGTATGTGCCCTAATGATGAAATAAAAAATGTTAAAAATAAAAATATTAAAAGTATTTAAAATATTTATGCTATTTTCTGGTTTCCTCTATCCTGTTAACATTATGCTTTAAGTAATATATCTTTGTTATACAATACCATGTTATGTTATTGTTTTATTGGATAATTAATCAATTCAATTCAATTCAATTCAATATTGATTCCAAACTGATTATGCCAGATAAAGCCCATGTGGTAGAAACTAATTGCGACAAATTTATAGATTGGTTAGAAATTCTTACCCAATTTTGTTATTAAGCATTTAATTTGTAGGCCAGTATTTTTTATGTCTGTCTTTTTCAAAGGCATACAGTGTGTATTTCGCCAATTTATTGAACCAATTTATGGAGACGGGGCTAGATGGATATGACCACAAGTAAGATACCTTCCATTGGAACCGTTGAGCGAGAGAGGGTCATTTGACTTTAGGAGCCAACAAGGATTTTGTAGAGATGAAACTTTCAATGTTTCCTCTGGTTTATAATCCATTTAATCTGTTTACCCGAGCATGGGGTGATTTTCATGAAATAAGTGGGTTTGCTTATATATTTAAATTTATTTGCTTTTCTTGCCAATGAATATAGTTATGTGGTATTCCTTAAACCGTTACAGTGTAGATGACAATACAATACTTGGAATCCAGTTTGCATACATTACTTGTTGCTATGTCGGGCATGCCTCGGGCAAGCTTTAGGGTTGTCAAGAACAACCTTTGTTTCAAAGGTATGCTGCATAAAATTTGCATCTTTTAGTAAACCAGCCTATTTGGTTTGAACAGTTTAAATGACCGCTGATCTGTTCACTTGCGTTTTGTTTCTTTTCTAACCCATGGAGTGTAAGCCTGTGCTGTACTAGCCTTGATATACCCCATTCACATTTATCCAGTGTTTACCTTGCATTGAGCCAGTGAACACCTAGGAATGATGTCAGTTTTTATTGTTGTGATCAATCTATTGTCAGATACAGCTCAGAATATGTTTGATGTTTACATTTACCTGGTTGTTCATAGTATATTAAGCATGAATGGTAATTGGTTTCCTTGGTCTCTGTTTTTTCGCCTGATTAGCCCTCAGTTTCTGAATTTAGCTCAAGATTCAATAGCCATGTGTGCTTTTTTTTTACACATTTGCACAATACCTCACCTGCACGATCTAGACAGATGACAATTAGGATGAGCTTGACAATGGGAAAAAAAAACATGTTTTCTTTTCATGATGTTTTGTAACCTTGACGCAGAAAAAGCCCAAGGTGAGAAATTAGTACTGTCTGCAACGGGGTAAAAAATATATACCATTCATATATATATTTCTATATATTTCTGTTTTTATTGAAATAAACCCAAATATATATGAGGGCCCTTTTCACATTTTCTTGGTGAAAAATAGGCTCTGTAATAAATTATTGTGGGGGGTATTTCTTAGGTTTAGGGGGCTTATCACCCTTTGTCCCATGTATTTTTACNTTCTTAGGTTTAGGGGGCTTATCGCCCTTTGTCCCATGTATTTCTACGCTGGTTTGCAAAATGCAAATAAGTCACTAGTTGCCCCCACCCCCCTCCCCCCCCCAAAAAAAAGATGCGGTGTTTACATCTGGCGATGTATGTTTCTGTGAATTAGCTCACGTCTGCACTACAGATGTGATATCGTGAATCACTTCTGAGTGGATTAGATTACATTGGCTCAGAATCACTATATATAGTGAGCTCCCAAAACTCAGGTTCGTGCAGACAGCCTTACGTGTATTCGAGCTTACCCATTGACCCATGACCAATTCCAAAATGAAACCACAACACTTTGGAAAATTAGTTCTCCTGTTTGATCTGTAATCAGGAAATGGAAGAAAAGTTTTTTGAGAGAGAAATATTTAGATATTGACAGTGTTAGTTAAAAGCAGGGTTTTTCTTACTAAGATATATACTCTTGTTTGGGTATAAGGTCCAATTGTACGTTAATTTAATTCGGTTTTAAAAACCACTTAAAATCACAAAGATACATACATATAGATAGACAATAACAATCATAAAACAACAAGAAATACAAACAAACTATCCTTAATAAAGAAAGAAAAAGAAATATGAATACAGCTGACCAAATAGCAACCATAGGTATGGGTGCAAATTTTAAAAAATGCAACCATAATGGTTGCAAATAAGAACAACAACAACATAACATGTTAAATGCAATTTATTCTTCTCTTTATCAAAATATAAACCAAGTATATTTGCCATGCTTGTGGATCTTGTTTTGTAAAATATATTTCAGTTGAGAATCAACTGAGAGTACTTTTGTAACTTCCTTCATTACACAGGATTGGTCCATCCGGTACAGGATTCCATTTCTCACAAAACACACAGCCAATAAAATTGTATGAAAATTTGTTTTGTTGTAGTGAAGGATTGTTTGAATGGTGCCCGCTCAGACCAGGGAGATCGGAACTTTCTGCTCAGACAATGTATGCAATGCATTGTGAGATTAAAACTTTATCTTGGTACAATATCTGCCTTTTCTTGTGAATTGCAAATAATGAAAGAACATTGCTCTTTAAATTTGTTGATATGAAGTGTGACTTGCACAAATTATTTGTTAGGAGTCCAGGATTCATAGAAACTCTAGATTGCATAGAAATTTTAACAACCAGTAGCTACATGTCAATTGAATATATCACAACACTTCCTGGTTGGTTTTAGATGTATGACTTGCAGTTTGCTTTGCTTTGTGTGGTCAGATGTTAAAAGATTTCAAGATCCATCTACCAGTATGAATATGGAAAAATGACTGTACAGTCAACTCTGCGAAGTTGAATAATTGTCATGGTTATTTTTTTACCAAATCATATAAAACCATCATTACGTGTATTTACCTCTTCTCTGTCAAATTTCTTATAAGTCAAAGCGATTTTTATGGTCCCAACCGATTCGACTTACATATATTTTTTTAATTACTGCAATGTTGTGTTTAATGTACGCTGATTGTCTTGGGGCTAAAATGACGGTTGATCTTTTTGAACTGAGATTTTATATCATTTATCTTTATATTTTCTGCAAGTTCTATTTTCAAGAAAGATGAAAAATACACATCACGTTGTTATTATTTCATGAATGGTGCTTTTCCTATATGGCCCAAATTGCTCTTACAAATTATTACCTGGGTCAGAGGAATGGATATGTATAACAATATTAACTGCACATAGTGCAATATCTTTACTCCCAGGGGGCTTCCACCATGCCAGTCTACAGTGATGGAGTGTAGCACTGTGTAGATAAATTTCATGCTGGAGGCAATTAATGCTATGGGTGAGATTTGAACTTCCGTCCCTTCAGTTGAGAGNCAAATCAAATAAGTAACAAATGCAAATCAAATTGAAAGAAATATAAGAAACAAAATGTGTATCTTTTGGAGGATAATATAACCCAAATAGAATGAGTACTATTATCTTTTGTCTTCCTGCAGACATCCTACATCATGCTGCTCCGCGGCAGAGATCCTCTCGGTGCTCTTCTTCAACACCATGAGGTACTCACTCGATGCACCACGAGCCCCTGGTAGTGATCGCTTCATCCTCTCAAAGGTTAGCACCCCGTCTGGTTCATTAAGTCAAATTGTAGCAGTGTAAATATTTGTTTTTGTCTTGATTAATGATTGCAAACCAAAATGAAATACCTATTTTATAATTATTAATGTTTAGGCTATTTTGCAATGAACACATGTAATCATGAAGTGAAAAGAGACAGCACACTTTATAAAATTGTCGATTAACTTTGATCTGTAATTTACCAATGTGAATTTTTTCGGCACTGAAAAGCGTATGATTAGAATGACCTTTGTATAAATACTTCTGCTTCAATAAATCTGTTTTGTTCTAAAAGTTTCTTTGTGATGTCATGATATGTTTTTGTTTTTAAATGAACTTCATTGATATTCATGAACTCCCTTTAATACATAATCAACATCGTTTTTTGTATATATAAAAAATGTTTGTGATCCAAAATAATATAATATTCATATGTTACATGTCAATATTTTTTGTTATTAATGACATATTCCCAAATACATGAAGAAAAAGAAGATCAGGGCAGTGCCTCATGAAGTTAAGAAAGACTTATCAGTTTTTGTGCCAAATTATCGAAAGATTATCAATCATTAAGCACCAGAACTGATACCAGTAATTCTTAAAAATCAACCAAGTCTTTCTTAGTGTAACATTGCCCGTGTCAACATTTATTGCTTTTGTTAATCTTTTAGGGTCATGCAGCACCAATCCTGTATGCTGCCTGGGCTGAGGCTGGACTCTTCCCCGTCGAAGACCTCAACAAGCTTCGTACATTCGAGAGTGACCTTGAAGGTCATCCAACACCTGTAAGTTCATAAAAAACAATTCAGATTGTTCACCTACCAATAGGCTACCCATTACAAGTGCAAATGCTAGCTCAATTTTTATACCTTTGACAGAGGCATTATCTGGTTCGTCCATCTATCAGAAATCGTTACCGAGTTAACTTTACAAACTTTGAAGGGTTTTTACCGAACTTGGTTCAGGAATGTATAAGCATGTAAGAATGAACTGATCAGATTTTTAGGGGGTCAAAAGTCTAAGGGCCTAGAAACGTCTGAAAAATTACCCAAAATAGCTTCTTACCATGATGGAAATGAAAGAGCGAATGATTTATATTCTGAGGTCAACGCTTGCTATTAGGTCTTTTATTGTGCTAACTCAATAACGGGCAACATATCAACTTCAACCCTATCTTGCTGGGTTTTTTGTTGTTGTTGAAAAAGCAGGGGGGGGAGGGGGGGGTCTAGTTTGGGCGCCCCTCCCCCTTGAGCTTGACAGTCTGATCGTGCTGAAAAAAAAATTGGCATGCGTGAAGCCTTTGATGCAAACATTGACTGCTAGATTGCGTGATCATTTTTCTATATGATATATAGAGCACCAGAGAAAGTGTCCATAGTCTTGCGCAAAGTTGTTTGTAGCTCTACGAACAGATTTATGAAACACAAACCTAGTTCTGTATTTGAAATTTCTTATTTCTGGAAATGGGACTCTGTTTATAGCTAACTTTTTTTCAATGAAATAAATTTGAGAATTCTATTACAAATTTGTTGGACAAATTCTTTTATGATCTTTTTTGACAAATTATGATTTTAAAAACAATGGTTGTTTTGTTTTCAGAGATTGAACTTTGTTGATGTAGCAACAGGGTCACTTGGACAAGGTCTTAGTGTCGCTGCTGGCATGGCCTACACTGGCAAGTACCTCGACAAGGCAGAGTAAGTATCTACATAAGAGAAAACAATTTGGGTTAGGCCTCCACAGACAGACCCTTTGAAAATGGTCTGACCTGATCGTTTTTTCTCACTTTTCACTGACATTGAAAAATCACTGTCGAATTGTAATGCAGTGTGAACAGAAATAAAGTGGACAGTGTCCCACCATGTCCCATCAAAGCTTCTGCAAAACACTTCTATTTATGTGGTTAGACATTGTAAACTTTATTTCTGTCCATAGTAATGATAAACACATGAAATAAAACCTGAAATATCATTTTCAGATGTTCTTTGGCTTTTTACTTTTCTTAGCCTTATTTTCCTCTCTAATTGCGTGAATTGTGCTCGAAAAATTGAGAAAAATAATCTGAAAAATACTTGTTCCGACCAACCAGTCCTTTTTTTATGGCTTTGGAAGGCAACCAGACAATTTTTTTGGGGGGTGGGGTGCAATGCTGACCCTCTGGAATGTTTCGTAAGCAAGAGATTATAATTCAAATGGACAAATGGCTGAACCAAATGCATTCGAATTAAAGGAAACATGATGTTAAAAAAAAAATTCTCGCCAAGCCACTATTCTGCAAGGTGAACGTGTAATACCGGGAGCTGTGTAGTTGGTCTGTGCTTGAGCGGATAAAGATTACAATATTTCTTGCCCTCCATATTCAGAAATAATTAAATTTTCAATCGAGCCAAAATTACAATGTGAATAATCAAACTGCTGAAAAAAATGTTTTATTACGAAACAAAAGAATTTGACTATAAGCACAGCCAAAAGTGTAAAATTAGATGGAAGAAGTTTCTCAAGCTCTAATGATAAAAGACACTGCCCCCTCACTCAATCATTGAATATGTTCCTCAATGTGATATTGCAGAACATAGTGATATCCCCTAAATTTGCACACTGGAAATATTATTCATGTTCATACACATGAAAAATATTTTTTGATCAAGAAATGATCCATCCTGCATGTAAGTGAAGGAAAAAAGAAGTTATCAGAATAAGAGTACAGGGAATAATTTTCCTGGTATCACATTGCAGTTTGCTATGCATTTTAGCAGAATTGCTATAAACCCATTTGATTTACATATTTAAAAAGAATACAAATGTTTTATTGGAGAAACAAGCATTTCTAGTAACTTGAGACTATTTCTTTTGATCTTCTCAGCTTCCGCACATTTTGCTTGATTGGCGACGGTGAGAGCGCAGAAGGATCCATCTGGGAAGCCTGTGCGTTTGCAAGCTACTACAAACTGGACAATCTGGTTGCCATCTTTGATGTCAACAGACTTGGTCAGAGTGAGGCAGCCTCTCTTCAACACGATGTAGAGGTCTATCAGAGGAGATTGGAAGCATTTGGGTGAGCAAATTGATTTTATGACGGTTTTATGGTACCTAGGCTGGCTTGTTCTTGGCTCCATTAAAGCCCCATTCACATCCGGCCCCGGAAGCAACATGGCGCTTTGTTCGCAGGTAATTAACTGTGAACTGGACAAAGAGTTTTGCTCGAGCATGTTGCTGTTGGGCTTCTATATGACTGGGGCCTACAATATGTCCAGACATGTCCAGACATCACTCCCAGTTCTTACTCATTGGAAAATGAAAGGAAAAGAATGATTGTATTACACCACATTGATAAATAGCGCATGCCAAACTTTTATTAGAACTCCTGAAGCACTCTACAAAATGCTCTATTTCCCCATTTTTTGTAATTTCAGCTTTTCCCATCTGCTTATTCAAGCTCTATTGTGCACAATATACTTGCATTACTTGTGTGTGTGGTATGGGTGTATGCACATGTGTATGGCATATTTCGAGGATTACTGCCTGAAAATTCGCCTCTAACTGTGGACGTACCTGCAACAGAGGACTGTCCGGGAATCGTAGGCTACATAGAAGTGTACATTAAAAATGCATATTAAAAAAGGGATACTGGGTACATCCAAGGTTGAAGGTCTACAGTTCCTATAAAAGTTGGAGATGTGTCACCAGTTTCGATGGTCTGATACTGATACGCACGTGTGCGCACACGCAATCTACACGGTAAACCTATCTTGGTGTGTTTGTTGGTATGTGGATGTTTATTTTGGGGGAATGGTTGGGTGTGGGTTCATGTGTGTGGTGTGTGCGATGTTTGCTATGTGTGGTGTGTGTTAAAACAGTGCTCTTTTCCCCATGCTCGGTAATGCAACACAATTTATTAACCAGAACTGGGACAATTTTGATGTAATTCAAAGGGTTATCTACCACATGGGTGATTATTCCATGCATTTGAATTTATTTCTTTTTTTTAATCAGGTCAAAGAGAGGCTTCCTTTCAGTGTACTGTATTTTTCATTTACTTATGATTCTCTTGATAGAATGAATGCCATCATTGTTGATGGTCACGATGTTGAAGCTATCTGCAAAGCTCTGTTTGAAGCCTCTTTAACCAAGGACAAACCTACAGCTATCGTAGCCAAGACATTCAAGGGTAGAGGCTGTCCAGGTGAGCTTATGAAGTATTCCTTATTCTAAGTCCAGGGTGAGCTCATTATACATGTAGACTTGTGTAATGTAAAAACCCTCTGCAATGTTCTAAAGCTTCTTCCACCAAACCAAACCTACAGCCATTGTGGCCAATATGTTCCAGGTAAGCTTATAATGTAATCCATTCCTTATTCTAAATGTCTATTAAGAAGGTAAGATCACTTTACATGTAGACCTCTTTTATGCAAGGGCCCTGCCTTGTTTGAAACTTGTACAACCAAGGACAAACCTACAGCCATCGTAGCCAAGACATTCAAGGGTAGAGGCTGTCCAGGTGAGCTTATGAAGTAATCCATTCCCTATTCTAAGTTTCCATGGTGAGCTTATAATGTAATCCATTCCTTAATCTAAGTGTCCAGGGTAAGCTCATTATACATGTAGTCTGTTCTTGTGTAGGAGCCTTCAGCAAAGCTCTGAAGCTTGTACAACAGAGGACAAATCTACAGCCACCATGGCCAATAAAGGCTATTTGGGAACTCCATCCCTCAGAGATACCATTTTTCATTAAATGTCCCCATAATTGGTATATTTTTCTATACTTAGGCTAAAAGCTATAATTCAAAAGTTTAATTATCCAACTTTTGGGGGAAATTTAATTGCCAAGCAATATCGTTCATTCCTTGTACCATTATTATTTTTCTCTCAATCTTTTTAGTGGAGCTTGTCATGGAAAATGAATTATTTATTTGGTTCTGTATTTGTCCCATTTCTTTGTTTTCTTTTATCCAATATTTTCAACCAGGCTTCGGACCATAAGTGCATCATTTAGTTTATTGTTTCCATCCTACTGTTCTGTTTGTTACTATCGCGTCTTTAGATTACACAGATTCAATGGCTTTTATTATCAGTTTTCTCATAAGGTGTAATTTTTCTTTACATTTAAGACGTAGAGAATCTTGACAACTGGCATGGAAAGGCTCTGGGTGACAAGGCAGGGCCAGCAATAGCTGCCATTGAAAAACTCATCTCCAACCGTGGCCCACATGGCATCACCATACCCGCTGCCCCACCTGCCATTGAAGAACATGATCTCTCCAAAGTGTGTCTGAGTGAACCTCCCAACTATCCCAAGGGAGAAAAGGTATGATAATCATTGATGATTGAATTTCTTGAAATGGGTGATTTAGCCCCTGACTTCACTCCTTGCTCTATAGATATGATGCAAAGTTGCAGCTATGTTCCAGATAATTGGGTTAAAGAAATCACTGCAATTTAGCTGGTTGGTCAACTGACATCAGAAGGGGGCATTTGTTTAATTTCTCTCATCAAGAAGTAATAAGGGCTTGATATGCACCGTTACATCACTCTTTTGACAAGCATTTGTGTGCGAATCAAGTCCATTAAATGGAACTACTTGCCATCTTGAGCTACGCGACAGACTCTCCGAGACCGGTCAAACTGTGTAGTATGATGCAAGTTCTAACATATTTCAAGCATTTTGTGTGCGAATCAAGTCCATTAAATGGAACTACTAGCCATCTTGAGCTACGTGACAGACTCTCAGAGACCAGTCAAACTGTGTAGTATGATGCAAGTTCTAACATATTTCAAGTAAGAAATCTGTATAGAATGTCCACATGGATGGCTCTAATGTGTGAAGAATGCAGATAATCAAATTACATAAGAGATTTTCCCTGGTCATTAAAATTACTGAAAATACAAAACACTCTGTCTCCGAGCAAAATTAGAGGCTTATTTTGAAAATATATTCAGATTTTACTCGTATAAAATTGCCCTTATTTAATATATACTCTTCTTTGAGGCATTATCCTCAATTGAGATCTTTCCACTCCAGCAAATGATAAGAAAATCTCATTCTCTGGAAATTTTAATTTGCTTTCTCTCATTTGAAATGTTTGTGTAACTCTATTGTATCCGTTTCATGAAAGAGCTGCTACAATTACAAAGATTCTGTGATATGATAGTATGTCTGTCTACTTTCACCCAGAACAGTTTAAATTGGGTCTAAATCATCCAAGCTAAGAAACCTTTGTATTTCTACATATCCTGTTATTATACTCGTAAATAAGTGCTT
>BQKZ01002818.1:39827-53558 GCA_036244855.1 Temnopleurus reevesii | reverse complement strand
GGTCAAAGGTCACAGGGCCAAAAAACTTGTAAAAAATCACCCAAAATAGATTGTTACCGTAATAAGTTCTGAACTGCTGTACAGATTTTGACCAAACTTGGCTCAAGTATGTATAAGCATGTGAGGATGAACTGATTCGATTTTGGGTTCAGTGAGTCAAAGGTCAAAGGTCACAGGGCCAAAAAACTTGTAAAAAATCACCCAAAATAGATTGTTACCGCAATAAGTTCAGAACTGCGGTACAGATTTTGACCAAACTTGAGTCAAGTATGTATAAGCATATTAGGATGAACTGATTCGATTTTGGGTTCAGTGGGTCAAAGCTCAAAGGTCCCCCAAAATTTGAAAAATGTTTTTGATTTCTGATGGCATGGAACAAACAAGCCCTACATATCTTTCCGATTGCGTGATGGCGGAGGCATAAATTTCGGCCGGCCGTGCACGTTAGAGGATTCATCTAGTTTTTGTTTAGAGCTATAACATGACACATGTAATTTTGAAAAATGGAATAAAATATAAACCAGCTAATTCAGAGCATCCCTGTCAAATTGTTTTTTGTAAGAAAAAATAATTATAAGACTTCTGTTGCTAGTGGTAAACAGGGGAAATGCATTTTCTATTGAAGTGTGCTTCCCTCGTGGATGAATGATGAACCCCAATTCTGTGTATGAAAATGAAACAGAAATTTCTCACTCTTCTATACATTTTCCAACAACCCTTCCTTCCATAAATCTAGGTCGCTACTCGTGTTGCATACGGTACTGCCCTGGTCAAGCTTGGCAATAGCATCCCCAACGTCATTGCCCTTGACGGAGACACCAAAAACTCTACCTACGCTCTCACCTACAAGAAGGCCTTCCCAGACCGCTTCATTGAGTGCTTCATCGCTGAACAGAACCTTGTTGGTGTTGGTATCGGTGTTGCTGCACGTGACCGCAACGTGGTGTTTGTGAGCGCATTTGCTTGTTTTCTCTCCAGGGCATATGATCAAATCCGTATGGGCGCCATCTCGCAGACCAATGTCAACTTTGTTGGATCTCACTGTGGAGTCTCCATTGGTAAGTCATCTTATGGTCTCTGCAAGATGCCTTCCTCTCCTCCACCTTCCCTCCCCCCCCCCCCCCAAAAAAAGAGAAGAGATGATAAAAAGTGAACATATAAGCTCCACCATAAGGCCCAGTGTGATGGACAATTCATTTTATGGCAGCATATGATGACATCCTTAGTGGGCTTGTGCATTTTAAGCACATTTCATAATTTGTATTTTTTTTTTGGGGGGGGGGGGGGGTTGTTATGACTGAAATCGTAGAGAATGAAATTTTCGAACTAAAATATGTCAGAATACGCGCGAAACTCTGCTACGGGTAGAAAGACAATGAAAATGGGGCTAATTGGCTCCTTTACTGCCTCCAGTCATTGTACAGAAGTTTTTCATACATTTAGATTGACAAGTACCCTATTCTACAGCAGTGACACCATCTCTTGTACTTCTTGTTCACAGTATTGGTTCGTCTTAGATGGCTTTAAAGAACATTGCTATATTCCCTGTCATTGTTTCTTGTACCCTCCTCTACCTCAGTGATGCACTCATCTCCACCTCTTGCACACATCTTCAAATAGCAATCACTGACCTTCTCTTTTATTTTATCCAGGTGTTGATGGCTCATCCCAGATGGCCATTTAGGACGTTGCTAGTTCCATGCCACTGCGACATAAACCGTCTCCTAGCTCATTGATGACCTGTGATGCGCTCTCTTTTACCTCTTGGCCTTATCTCTATGAGCAATCTTTGACCTTCTCTACCATTTCTCATAGATGTTTACGGCTTATTCCAGATGGCCCTAGACGACATTGTTATGCCATTTCAATATATACCGTCTCCTACCACATTAATAACCTGCGCTCTCTTGCATCTCGCAGTCTTGCCTTCATGAACAATCATTGATCTTGTTGACAGCCCATCCCGACATGTACCCTCTTTTAACCCAGAGATGAGATCTCTTGCACCTCTTGGCCATTTCTCTTCTATTTTATCCAGGTGTTGATGGCCCATCCCAGATGGCCCTTGAGGACATTGCTATGTTCCGTGCCATCCCGACCTGTACCCTCTTCTACCCCAGTGATGCCGTCTCCTGTGAGCGTGCCATCGAGTTGGCTGCCAAGACCAAAGGAATCACCTTCACCCGGACCAGTCGCCCAGCCACTGAAACCATCTACGGTGCTGATGAAGTCTTCGAGGTTGGCAAAGCCAAGGTAGGCAATATATATATTTTTTTTTAAAATAGGCTTTCCTATCATTTACCATACATGAATTGATATTCCTTGATCCTGAAATGGAAACAACTTAGTGTGTTACAAGGGTATAAGTACACTTGAATTTGTCTTTTGTGATATGACCCACATATTTTTATTGCTCTTAAAATGATAAACAGTGCTTTTAAAGTAAGAATAGTGAGAATTTTTCACATTTTAATTCCAGAGTAAATGCAAGATTATTGCAAAATTGTTATTCCTTCTCATCCTAATTTTTTTAACTTCAGGCTTGGCTTTGGCCATTGGCAACCATTTGCTGCTGAATTATTGAATACATGGAGAACATGTTACTTACATTATTTTGTCCTTTTCTGAATTTATCTGTTCTTCCATATATAATTGTGCAATCAGAACATTTCTCTCATTTTCGCAACTTCCTGTGCATATAGGTGGTCCGTCAGTCTGCCGATGACAAGATGGTTCTTGTTGGAGCTGGAATCACCCTCCAAGAGGCCCTGGGAGCTGCTGACCTGTTGAAGAAGGATGGCATCAATGTGACCGTTGTTGACCCCTTCACCATCAAACCCATGGACGGTGAAACACTGAAAGCATGTGCCAAGGCTGCAGGTGGAAAGATACTCACAGTTGAGGACCACTACAAAGAAGGTGGGTGGGGAAGAGTATTAGAGCAGACAAATATTCTTCATCTGAAATATTATGGAATTGTGTGAGAGGGCAATAATTTAGAATTATATTTTGATCCCCCCCCCCCCCCCCATTATATTTGATGTTACATTATCTGGAGTTTATGCTACAAAGAAAATGTACCATTCATTGTAGTTTTTTTTTAATTATTAAACCCAATGTTAATGACCATGAATGAATTTTAAGAAGAATCTGGCATGGGAGCAATGAAGAACTCCAAGCCCAGCCCATTTAATTCCCATTTAATTCTAAAGACATTGTGCAGCATTGTTTTTGTTACAAAATTCGTAACTTCCAGATCCTAAATGTTACCTAAATGGTTGCTGGTGTGCATAAACTGAGCTGTGAAATATTTGGCTTCAAAGTCTGGAATTTGTGCTAAAAAACATAAAATTAAAAATATGACCTCCATAGGCACACTATGCAGTAATAAAGAGTTAGTGGTACGTTTTATTCAATTTTCATAGATATCTTGATAGTGCCTGTTTAATTTTCCTCTTTTTTTTGCATTCTTTACTGTTTTTTCATCAATCTGAATGAAATAATATAGGTCAGATGACTTTATTTTAATTTTTTAAATGTTAAGTCTTAATGTGTGACAATGTCTTTAATTTAAAATTGGCTAGGTAGGATTCATATATATGAATATTCTATCTGGTCTACGGTGCACTTTTTCCAGGAGCATTTATAGTCATTCTACAGAACCCTGAATTTGCCTAAGAATATGTCTCAATATTTCTGTACCATTGGCAATTATGCAATATCGCATACATTATGTGAATTACTATGTGTAATTGAGATGTAGCCATCATTTGAGTGCCCCTGGAAAAAAAATATAAATAGTATAGTTCATTGTGAACTAAGCCCTTGGCCCCTTTTTACATTGTTGCTGATTGACCCCCCCCCCCCTCCTAATTTTTTTAAAGTCTGCACACTATATTTGCTCGATAAACTGAATAAGTCAAAGTACTTTGTGAGAACAATTAAGATGAAACATAGGCTCTTTATTTTCATTATTTATGTATGCACTTCATGCTTCCTTTGAGAGTGAAATACATACCATGAAAACATACCTGATCATTATCCAACAATGGGTTGCTTTCTTCTTGTTTTCACACCACTTTTAGAAGGAAGCATACTCTTTTTGGTTTGGTTTCAAGATTTAATTGTATAGAATTGAACAAACAGGTCAATTACATTACAAGATTGAAGTAGACATGGACACATCATTGTTTGAACCATTTTTGAGAATCCAGATTACTATGCTGTATTATATGCGTGTTATATAGAATACAGGATGAAAATTTATTGCGAAACAAATGAAGGAGTTGTGATTAATAAGGGAAAAAGATATGACTATATCATGCTTGAGTCTTTGTAACAAAATACTCCTTGCTTGATATCTCACCAACAAATGGGTGAAATATCTCTTGCTTGGCATTACATAAAATCATAGATATAAGGTCGGTTTCATTAACAATTTCATTTGATTTCTTTCTATCTCCCATTCTTTGTCTATCTCTGCAGGCGGTGTTGGAGAAGCAGTCGCAGGAGCCCTAGCCGGTCAACCAGACATCATCATCCGTCAGCTGGCCGTCATGAAAGTTCCTCGCAGCGGACCACCCACCGTCCTCATCGAGAAGTTTGGCATCAGTTCCAACTGCATCTACAATGCTGCCAAGGAGATGCTCGCGTAAAGATCCGATTCAATTCCCTTGTTAATTTTGAAACAGATTTAGGGATTGTTGCACAAATGTTGCAATTGATTGCAAATCCAGTGCAAATCAGTTGCAAATTGAAATTAGTATTTTCATTCATGCATGGTCAGCGTTTCTGACAAGACACACATGAAACAATGATTTTGATTGGAGCATGCAGTTCAACCGCAACTTGTAATCAATTGCAACTATTTGGCAACACCCCCTTGGTTGTACATTTGATGTTGCACTATCCCTTGACCTTTTCGTAGCTTCCCGTCTCAGATTATTTTTTTACAGTGGTCCTTTTGTATATGTAATTTTATGTTGTCATTGCACAATATATGGTATATTATCACACAGGTGATTGGAGAGTAAATATGAGGGTGGCAAGTTTAGACTGTAAAATAATTTTGATAGATCAGAACAGGAGGTGCTACATTTGTATAAAATACATAATATGCGTCACCTATTAATGAATCTTTGTATTCTTCATTGATCTAGGATTATATTTTACTCGATGATGAATGATATGTGGAGAACTTCCAACCATCTCTTGATACAATTTCTCACCAAATTTCAAAATCATATTTTACACCAATTTTCAAGATTATTTATAAAAAGTTGAATATTCATTGAATCATTGACGGTCATCAAAGGTATCTTTCACACATCAATATTAGAGGAAATAATTTTTTTTTAAACAATACATTTAAAAAAATTCTGCTTCGAGACTAGAAAAATATTCCTAGGTCAATGGCATGAGTAGTTCATTTATCTGTAAAGGTAGCAAAAATATAGCAAATTCAATTGTCATGTACTAGTTGATTAATCAGTACTGTCTTGATTCATTTATCAAATGATTAATGATTCTTATATTTGTGTGTCCCATACATATTTTTGTTATGATTAAAGAAAGAGTTAAACTCAAGCTATATTTGCATAAGATGCATGCACAACTATTCCCATAGAGTTATTTGTTATAAAGCATGACCACATAGTTGTCATGTGTTCTTTGTGTATAACGACTCTGGTCATGTGATCTTTGATCAACGTTCTATGACCACTTAGTTATTATGTGCTTTAAGTTCAAGCTTTACTATCTTCCAGAAACTGTACTTCAATTGTGACCGTTCTATGACCACTTAGTGATTATGTGCTTTAAGCTCAAGCTTTACTATCTTCCAGAAACTGTACTTCAATTGTGATATGTGCGAAGCAGAATAAAGTAATAATTAGATATTACACGCTTGTGCTCTCATGATTTTTGTTGTATTTGTGGTAAAAGTATGATTATAATTGATCAATATTAATTATTTAAGTGATGTTAAAACAGTAAAACCTCTTCATAAAGAGCACTGATTTATCGAGCTTTCGTTATAACAAGATGATTTTCCTTGTCCCATCTCTCTGTATTTTATTGTATTTTGGCCCTGATATAAGAAGGTAACTTATCTGGTCCTAACTACCTCCTTATAACGAGGTTAGACTGTATAACATCTTTGTGAACAGAATTGTGATAGGATATTTTGATATTCGCAATTAGTAATGGTAGTTTAGCCATAGCTGCTGACCATTCAGAATTTTCAGAATATAGAAATATACAATGACCCTCGAGGTTCTGGTTAAAACTATTCGCATGAATGAGCATATCAGATAGTACCATACTCCCGAGGGCCAACGGCCCGAGGGAGAATGATACTATTTGATGCTCACGAGTACGAATAGTTTTAGCCAGTACCGAGAATCAAGTCATTGTATATTACTTTTATATCCCTTCTTACAACAACAACATTAACAATAAAGTAGTCTATTGCAGCAGATTAAATAATCTTACCTTGTCTTAACGATAATCTGATAAATTATTTTTCTAGTCTCTGGCTCGTCTTCTCGTTGAGCACATCATGCGAACGAAGCCCGCCAGAAGTGTCCCGTGCCGTGTAGCTGGGAAGCAGTGTCTCTCTCGCGCACGGGCACGTCTGTTTTAGCCGCATGCGCGCAAAAATAGTAACTTTTTTCCCTAGGGAAAAAGATACTATTCGTCTGTTTTAGCCGACTACGCATGCGCGCAAAAATAGTAACTTTTTTCCCTAGTAAAAATTATTATATCCCTTACACTAAGATCGTTGCATTGACAGTGTACAGACAAGAAAAATGAATAGATTTGCTAAGAAAGCCGTTTGCCATTGAATAGTAAGATGGAATAGTACCATGGAATAGTACTTTTGTCGTGCGCATGCGTCACAGTCGGCTAAAAGAGATCTGTCCGCGCGCGAGAGAGAGACTGCTTCCTAGCTACACGGCACGGGAAACTTCTGGCGGGCTTTGTTCGCATGATGTGCTCGACGAGAAGACGAGCCAGAGACTAGAAAAACAACTTATAAATTATCATTAAGACAAGGTAAGATTATTTAATCTGCTGCTATAGACTACTTTATTGTTTTTGTTTTTGTTGTTGTTGATGTTGCAAGAAGGGATATAAAAGTAATATAAAATGACTTGATTCTCGGTACTGTTGGCTAAAACTTTTCGCACTGCCTGCACTCAGAGACCTGCCCGCGCGCGAGAGAGACAGTGCTTCCCAGCTACACGGCACGGGGAACTTCTGGCGGGCTTCGTTTGCATGATGTGCTCAACGAGAAGACGAGCCAGAGACTAGAAAAACAATTTATCAGATTATCAAATTATCATTAAGACAAGGTAAGCTTATTTAATCTGCTGCAATAGACTACTTTATTGTTAATGTTGTTGTTGTAAGAAGGGATATAAAAGTAATATACAATGACTTGATTCTCGGTACTGGCTAAAACTATTCGCACTCGTGCGCATCAGAATAGTACCATACTCCCTCGGGCCGTTGGCCCTCGGGAGGATGGTACTATTCTGATGTTCATTCGTGCGAATAGTTTTAACCAGAACCTCGAGAGTCATTGTATATTTCTATACTATTCGTACTATTCAATGGCAAACGGCTTTATTAGCAAATCTATTCATTTTTCTTGCCTGTACACTGTCAATGCAACAATCTTAGTGTAAGGGATATAATATCAAATAACATTCCACATACTCTCAAAGCAACCATAAAATAGATCAAAATTCAATCACATGACACATATTAGTTCTTAAATCCATCATCGGAGAGGAGAAGTTTGATACCCCGCATGTGATAGTCATTGAAAGTTTGTTGCTCCTATTATGTGATAGTCTCTTTGTCCTAAGTGCAAGCTCCAAAAGTTTGTTACTCTGGCTTGTGATAATAAAAGTACAATTGTTGAGAGTGCTCAGCAATTGAGTATTAATTGTTAGCTTGTTTTTCAAGTGGAATAAAAGGCAAATAGGGATCTTTTTCTTCTGTCATTGAACCAATCCTATCACTTCATGTTTATTGAAGCATGCATACTATTTTCCTTGGCTTCGCTTCAGAAATGTGGCTGCATCCCATATCAACTTGGAAGTCATAGATTGTATCATCTCCATTACTATTTTTACTTAACGTTGCGCAATACACCAAAGAAGCAAAACCATCCCAGATTGCCATTAGAATAGAGAGTCGTAGAGAGAAATATGTGGAGATGAACCATATGGTTTTCCTAGAAAGGAGCAAATACAGTAAAGTTTTGTGAATTGTAAATTGTTAATGGTCATACATTTCAATTATTTTGGGCCCAGTAACAGAGATTTAGGATTATTCTGGTTTGTTACTTGTCATTCTAATGCGCATGCAACAAAGATCTCAATTGGCCATTTTCATTAGCGATTCATTACAAACTACTAACAGTGGAACCTTGTTATAAAGAGGTCGGATATAGCAAGATACCTGTCATAACAAGGTGATTTTATCGGTCCCAGCTCTTTATAGTTCTTTGATTTTTTAACCTGATATAACAAGGTAATTTTCATGGTCCCAAGGACCTCGTTATAAAGAGGTTTCATTGTATTATATTATGGGGGGCGGTACATGTATGCACCACTCTTGTCTGGAAAATCAGAATGGTTAGCAAGTATGGTATGCAGGACCAATATTGACGATTTATGGATCCAATATTATTGGCAAATTCCATGGTTCAGTTGTATATTCTCCAACCAGTAAAATTTCATCTTATTCAGAAAGCTTTTTTTTTGCCAGAAAACGAAAAAAGATCTTGTCAAAATTTTTCAAAAATAATCTAATATGTTCTCGTTCGGTTTTACTCACCCAACCAGAGGTAAGATGCATTATTTAGCCTATGGTTGGCGGGTATATAGTAGCGTCACTTCCATCATGCCAAGAGAGAATGCATCTTTTGGTCATGCAAATTTCTTGAAATCTCATCTTTAATGATTCCATAGAAAATAATATATGTGTGACCCCTACCTTTCCAATGTGGCAGAGCAGCCAACCAAGGATTTTATCCTATTGAGTAAGATTTTGCACCCCTTGTTCACACTACACACTTCCTAATTTGCCCTTGGTTAGAATGATTTCTGCCCATCCTAAGCCCGTATTGACTTGGGTCCCCTGTGATCAATTGGGATCTTTTTTTTTTTTGCCTACTATAAAATTGCATATTTTCCACTGAATTCGGCTAACCTTTTTTAATGAGAAATTTTTACTTCCAATTTTTGTTTAATTCATCCGAAATTGTTGTCTTTGCTTCCCATCCCTTGGAAAAAAAAAGAATATTGCAAATCATATTTATAAAGAAATATTTGGCACCACCGCCCTCTGTTAGATGACAAATGCACCCAATATTTTCTTTGTCCCTTGCTTCTCTATCAATGATTTTCAGTTTATAGTGTAGAGCAAATTCGCGCCTGGTTGTTAAAACTGAATTTTGCGCTCTTTTATTTTTGCACCACACCGAGACCAGTCATTCCACATTTTTCATGACCCCGTCATCGTATTTTGGGCACCCTGTGTCGAGGCCCCGCTCCTTTTTAATTTGCGCCCTTGTTGAAATAAGTGTTTGAAACTACTTAAAATTCTGCGGGCGGGGGTTCGCCCATATATTTAGATCGAACACGGCCCATTTTTGTCGTGCGACTCGATTGAGATATGGAGCTCCAGATCAACATTTTACTTTCGCGCCCCTTCCTGCTTTCTCTGTTCTTGTTCTTCTTTCTCCTCTTTCTCCCATTGTGGTTCTTTTTTTTTTCTTGGTCATACTCTCTTTCTATTTTATTTCCTCGTCTTCCTTTTCCTTTCTCGCTTTCACATTTTTGGTTTCTCTCTGTTAATCCCTCCCTTAATTCTTTCTTCTGCGCCTTTTCACCTACCAAGCTTTTAAACATTGTAGGACAAGTGCAATACCTCACGCATTCCTTCGAAAAACGCGCAATAATCGTCAGCGGGGGGGGGGGGGGGGAGTATGCATCCTCAATACCAACCATGCTCTATAAATTCTATACAGCCTCGAGGTTGATCTTAACTTATTTTTATTTGTATTTCTTAATTACCTTTCCTTCTTTTTCTCTTTTTTCATCTTTATTCATTAGGGAGGGGCAACTTTCCCCAAGCCCAGCCCGTTTAGATAAGCGCCTTTCCACAGCTCCTTTCGGCTAAAAAATTCCCCTGTACAGTGTACTCCAATCCTCTTCAAACCGACGTGATAGTGCCCTCTATCTAGAGCAGTAAGCAGCTCATTCATCTCGACGTGCAAGCTCATTGCCAAATTTGTCAGTATGAGGCTCCTCTGTACGTGCTTCTGAAGACGTAGCCGGCGGCGACCTCAAGCTGTGACGTGTTTCTCCGTACGCATTGAACTCCAAGCTACCCCCATATGATAATTACCATCGACGAGGCGTATGATTAATGGAACTTGTCATATCATCGTCGTGAGCTCCTCAAATCAGCGACGGGAGTGGATAGGAGCAGAATTGCTCTTCGTTCGATTGTTTCCCCTTTTTTTCTTTTGTCATTTGAGGATGTTTCATGAGAATGGTTAACACTGGAAGAACCAAAGGGATATTAGACGCGGTTCCAATATTGGTTGATCAAACCATCGTTGAAAATGAAAAAAAAATGGTTCACTTTCCTTTTTATTCAAAAGACATAATTGTCAGCATAAATTGCTGCTGCTGGGTCGTATAGATATTCAATGGTGGATTCGATGAGGATCATAAAGAGGCTCTGGTCCCATGCCTTGAAAGTCTGCTTTTTGAAAATGTCGGGAAAATGATGATAATAAAACCGATTCGAGCCCATCGTTCCCTATAGATAACATTGCAGCAGCCCCTTCTGACCCAATCGCGTCCCCGTGGTGCTATATGTTAAGACCTTTGGGGTTTTTTTCTTGTCAGCTCTCCGACGGCACGTTATCCCCCCTCTCCTCCCTCCCGCCCTCCCTCTTATTGGCAAAACTCCTAGTGCCTGTAACATAAAATAGATACAATTAATTGAAA
This sequence comes from Temnopleurus reevesii, assembly GCA_036244855.1. Lineage (NCBI taxonomy): Eukaryota > Metazoa > Echinodermata > Echinoidea > Temnopleuroida > Temnopleuridae > Temnopleurus > Temnopleurus reevesii. The sequence continues at coordinate 42,522 of BQKZ01002818.1, read as the reverse complement.
ATTAATTGATTTTCAATCGTATTGGAATTGCGATTAATATTCATTGATTAATAATGCATGTTTTATATTTCATCACCTAGATTCGCCGTTGCAGACTAAAGAAAATCAGCCTGTTCCCGGACTGTATAGCGACACAATGTTAGCACTGTGTTGTTATTAAGGTGCCAAAAGAGCTTAATCCTTATAGAGAATTTTCGTACAATGTAATAATATTTATTCATCTTTGCTCAAGAAATAATATATATTCCCCGAGGTCAGACTTACTCCATAACAATGGAGTGCGAATGTTCACACCACCTATCTATTGAAATGCGATTGTTTGTTGTCAAATATACAAAATTCATTGAGCATTATTTTGAGAAAAATGTGTTTGCAATATACATTACGAACCCGTCTAAATGTAAATGGGTGGTTTTTTCAACTGTACAAAACTGCTCTGCAAGGTGGCGTGACTGCCCGATAATGAAAGATANTTTCATTAAACCCACAATCATTTCACATATCTCTCTAGCTATAATGCCTGTAACATATTAAAATAGGTACGATAAATTGAAAATTAATTGATTTTTGATCGTATTGGTCTTGCGATTAATTCATTGATTAATTGCATGTTATATATTTCATCACCTAGATTCGCTGTTGCAGACTAAAGAAAATTAGCATGTTCCCGGACTGTATATCGACACAATATTTTATCAATGTTTTGTTAGTTATAAGGTGCCAATGAGATCTTAATCATAATTTTCGTACAATGTAATAACATTTATTCATCTTTGCTCAATAAATAATATATATTCCCCGAGGTCAGACTTACTCCATAACAATAGAGTGTGAATGTTCAATCCATCTATTGAAATGCGATTATTTGTTGTCAACTATACAAAATACATTGAGCATTATTTTGATAAAAATGTGTTTGCAAAATACATTACGAACCCGTCTAAATGTAAATGGGTGGTTTTTTCAACTGTACAAAACTGCTCTGCAAGGTGGCGTGACTGCCCGATAATGAAAGATATGCAAAATACTATACTGTTATTTTGAATGTGTTTCCATTAATTTCGCCTAATATATACTTCCAATGTGTTAGGAGTACGAGTCTGGCAATATCATCGGGAATCGTTAATTCAAGATGACTCATTTCGAGTATGCCAGTCAGACAAGATATATAGGATTATTAGAAGATACTTAAGTTTCACCATAGTGGATAACCCACGGCTATGGGGGCGAATACCCGGTTATATTTTTTATGTGCGCACCCATGATTTTGAAAGCCGGGGGATCAACCTTTTGCGCCAACACCCTTCGAGGGGCTGACAAATAAAATACAAAAAACATGGTCAACGGGTCACATTCGGCGCCCCCTGCAGTAATGTTGGCGCCTTTTTTACCTCAAATTTCGGGGGGGGGGGGGGGGCAGTGACTGGCGAAGCCCCCATATAATTCATTGTTTCTAGCGTCCATATCAAGAAAATTATAGCATGAAACATTAAAGTGCTTTTCTTTTTGCTACTCAGACTGCTACTTGTTATACATGTACATGTATTAAGGTCGCTAGGTTGGACAAACAATGTAGCTTGACCAACCTAGCAACAACCAGTAACACTGCATGCTATCCACATCCATTCTTTTGATCCCTTGAAATACGATGAAGTGAACAAATAGTTTGGCCATTGTGCGTTTGACAAAGAGTCGTGCATAAATACATTATACAGAATTGGTCCATTACCTCATCATCGATTGGCGACATATTAATATGAATTCAGCACATAACGATTACCATTTCCAGCTGTCTCTTCAAAAGGAGTCTTCCGTATTTTTCACTTGCAATATGACACCAAATTTTGCTTCTGGATAATATTACGAGAAGTTTTATTCCATGTACTCGTTTTTACTTTTCCTATTCAATAACATAGGCCTACATGTCAAACATTATTGGCTATTCTTGGGTTTGTTAATATGGAGGAAAAGGCAGATGGATGCCAAAAGCAGGCCTATTGTTGCGTTCCGAATAATTACCGGAGTCCACAGATTTCCGAACATCCTTTGGAAATTGGGGTTGCAATTACCTGATTACATCCTCGCTTCTTCAGATTCGGGATCCGCCACTACAGCGTGTGTATTATACGGCATGCAATGCATCCAGCTAGCATGCATCAATCTCTAGGAGTAATTCGCCCTTCAAGCTGCTGGCATTCATAAATTACATCCAGGGGAGTTGAACGTGAGCACGTGATAGCAAGAGAGACAGAGGAAGCTGTGTGTTAGTTGAGTTGAATTTAAATGCTCTTTATCAATGTATTTTGTTTATTATTACCTAATATCTATTCTCACATACCAGTCAACTTCGCAGTGTGGTACCTCTGGATGTCTCAATGGATGCCTACATTCAGATCGGTGCGGTTTATACCATGCATTCCTTGTCGCTTTGTCTTTATTAGATGTGAACCGCGCGGCTGGTTAAACTGGGGTATGATTACCACAATAGTGATTTTCGATTTTCGCATTATCTTACCCTGGAAAATTTGCATATCTCTTTAGATAGCAATTTTATTTTGTAATCTATACACTATTTAGCATAAAATTAGGTCTGACGAACAGATCGTGTTTGCTCGAAAGACATTCCGAAAGATTTGTTGACAGGAAGGTTTATTAACATGATCTCTACTAAGACATAGGCGGGATTTTTAAGGGG